>DWME01006282.1:0-13829 GCA_018244795.1 Parelbella ahira ahira | reverse complement strand
TGGTTGCAAGCGCGACTGCCGATCGAGAGGTCCTGGGTTCAAATCTCGGGTCGGGTGCTATTGGATTTTTCTAATTTACAATTTCTAGTAGTGACTCGGAGTCTGGAATTGTGCCCGGAGTATGGTAATTGACTCACCACCTATTTACATGGGACTTGAACGTAACGTGTGAAACGTAGGAGTGTACTACACTCCTCTGCCCATCCCTTCGGGGATTATAAGCGTGATGTTACGTTTTAAGTGTTATGAGCAGTATGTGTTCAGCTTTATAAATATTATTTTCTGGTTTTAACATAATTTGTGCTAGAAAAAATTACCTAGTTGATGTTCAAATATAAAAACTACTAAGTTCTTAATAATTACTAGTCGCTAAAAAAAATTTTTACATTTGTATGCTTGCTATTATTGGTCATTTATTGATTACCATTTTTACAAGTTTATTGACACATGTGTCATAAGTCACAACCTATGATAAATATATTAGTTTGCGTAAAATTAACATTTTCAATAGTATCTAATAACAGTTAGTTACTCGCCAAATTAATGTTTGGTTTAATTGATATAAATGGAATAGAATAAATCATTGCAATTAAAAGCTCCTAGTTTGAAATGCTGCATGTCAACCCTGGCCCCGGAGGAGTTGGAGTAGACGTTAGTCAATTCGTCTCTTTAAGAACGCGTGCAGCATTAATTGGAATTTGATTTGCAAATTAATTCGTGATCACGCGAGCAAGGGCTTACTTAGCATTGTCGACCGCTCCACTGATTGTCATTGCGATGATTGATTTTGCGTTCGTGTCGTGTGCTATTGTTTAGTGACGTCATGAATAATTTTAAAATACATGACGGGTTCGAATAGCCCTATTTTAGTTGATTTTTTTCGATTTCAATTTTTGCGACACATTCGTCGGGGAAAATTTAAGTTTTATAATATCGTCACATTGTTTCTATTTGCCCATTTTGCAACTTTGTGTGTGCCGGTAAAAAATAAAGCTGAAGAGGTTATTGATAAGGTCGTAAATGTTGCTTCAGAACCGATCAATTGCGAAACTTGATCACGACAATGTAAAGGCTACTACATTGTACTGAGTAGTAAATTGTAATAACTGCAAGCGTAAATAAAACTTAGAAAACTAAAGTATAAAGCCAAAAATGTGCAGGTAAAATAAAATAAAGACACATGGAGCTTGGTGTAACGTTATTGGAGGCAGTGCACACATAAGTTGCATATTTTTATTGCATCAATCACCGCAGTTAGCGAGGATTCCAACCAATCAAATTTGATTTGTGATCGTCTGCGGTATTCGCATTCATTAGGCATTTAAGTAATTCCTCTTAGGGCAAGGCCAGACGCTGCGTTTCGCCGTCGAAGTCGACTCTTGCAAATGCCGCGCACGTCCACTTAGTTTGTCTTTCGTCGAGTCCTCGCGAATGAATATTTAGACGGTAAAGTGATACTTGTCTTATATTTTCTTCTTCTTTCCTTTTTATATGTGCATTATTGCAAATCTTTATGCATTTAGATACCGTTACAAGTATGAATTTAATCAACATTGTAAATTATGCACTTACAATACATTTTCTCCGTTAGCCAGGGTTAACGGGTAAGAAATTACATTAAATTTTATTTATACATTCTCAGGTAAAGGTGTTGTATAGGATAATTAAATAAAATGCCATTGCATGGTACCAAAATAGCCCTTAATTTAATAGTATCTGTTTTCAAGGTTATAATTTTAACCGTGTTTCATGAAAAGCTAATTGTCCTCACAATTTCATTCTCGCTCGGCGTGGTCTGGCAGCTCGAGTGAATTTCTGAATAATCGTGATCGTTAAGTACACGTTCGATCGTAATTACCGGAACCCGTTCCTAGCAATCTGATTTGTGAGCTGAATATGAATTGGATGTTAGCTGCGATATATTATGAAATTGCTAGTATGGAGGCTTGCGTATTTGTTACTCAGTCGCGTACTTCCTCCTCCTCATTCCTTCACTCGATCGTAACTTTATAATTATGCATTTATTTTTGATAATCTATCTCATAATAATCAGCAGATAATCCTGAGGGCTGGATTACTAGGCACATCGGTGCATCTTTTTGTTGTAGTCTTCGGCTTTACGATAACATTGGAGATAGTTATCATCCCATCCCTCTAGGAAAGGATGTGTCTAAATTAGTACTGGGCAACGAATTGCGTCAACTATTCTAAATATGGCACACTGACATTTAACTCTTTTAATTAGAAGATATCGTGTTCAACATTGGAACAATAAAAGGGTTGAAAGTGAAGCTAATGATAGCAATGTTAATGATGATCTAATTATATAACATAGTTTTTCCATCAAAAACGCTGAAATATTCTTCCGTGGAGATGTCCAAACATTACACTTTTGGAAAAAAAAGAAACTTTATTCTTTATATGTTGTTTATTATGTACTTATTTATAGCAACTATGTAAATATTATTTGTAATTGTTACGAAAGCCGAACAACAATTTTAGCGATTCTGTTATCGCTCCGTCAAACAGCCTATCGCTGCTTTTGTCGCCTTTGATTAATTAAATCGCGGCTTAATGTCAGCGATCGACGCACGCTTATTGACGTTCATTTGTAAACCGATCTGATCGTATTAATACAATGTGGTCGTTTTTTTCGCCAATTACTTTAAATATTGTTTTTTTTTCTCGTAGCTTCACAGTTTTGACTGTGCTTAATAATATTTTTTATTCTTCTATAACTGTTTCGTCGTTACCCATTTTAAAGAGGTTAGTTCCACTGATATGTTCTTCATTATTGAAAAGTGAGCGTGAAGAATCTAATTACATATTATTTGTAAGATAATGTACATGCTTAAGGAAAAATGTAGCGTTTGATATAATACCTTTCTTGTTGTACCTTACCTACATTAATATTACTGTTTTCGTCACGCTTATTAATATATCTGCTACTGGATTTATGAAATTTATCAGATTATGATGCATTCAATTAGTGACGGATTTTCCTTGTGGCACCCGCAACAATGTTTTTACTTTAGTGGATTTTTTGAATTTGTCCTAATAGTTTGTGACACATTTCTTTCTAAATCTTTCAATCGTCATGAGTTTTACTTCCATCCTTGCTGTTTTGTGTGAAACGGTATAATGTTTCGTTTCCTCTAGTTATATTGTCTGTAACTTAATATGTGTTGGTATGTGTCTTTGCGGATCTATTCCAGTCTCATGTATACAACACTGTGTTATTGCATGCTGTGTGTATCGTAGAATTGCTTGTCGCTTTCCAGCAACCCTTCAGATGTCTTCTAATTAAGAATGTTGAGACGTCTCTGTTCAATTGTTTCCCACAGTGATCGAATGACGATGAACACTGAAAGAGTCTTATTCGTGCTATTATAGATATTATGTCCCTTAATTGTGATATGTTTGTGAGTTGAAAGTTATGTAGAGACTTATAAAAATTATGTAGAGGCCATTCCTTATCCCGCAGTGACATTTATTTTGCGCCAATTAGGCGATAATGATGTTTTATGATTAAATAATTTTAGTAGCAAAAACTGTTTGTTGCTGTTTATACCTTCAGTTTTTCTAATGTCACTTTCTAGACCTCGAAGATTTAATATATGTTTTATGATCCTTATAACAGCATACCCAAAATGTTCAAATGATTAAGAAACGGGGTATGCTTCTCCTTTCTTATAATTTATCATTTACCAGTAGTTGGCCCAATTAGCCAGTCTATGCGATGAAATAAAAATCAAGAGCAAAATTACAAACAGGGTATAGTTTTCATATATTGCTAAATTTATCTTCATCAGATGTAATTTATAATTTTAGCAATAGCATATTATCTACGTCACGTAAATCGGTTGTAAACGGAGTAGGTAGCTGGTATGAATTAGATATTACTCGAGGGCACTATGTCATCGGCAGCAACTGCTCACTCACCTTGACCTCATGGTGTCCTCTCACTCGTAGAATCATAGATGTCTTGCGTCGACCTAAAAAGCCGGGCGTTCGATCTTTAAGACAGCAATGTGTAAGTGTCATGTGAATTGGCTCGACAATATATTCATATAGTCTTGATTTTAAACGTTACTCCAGAGTGAAGGTTTGTTTTCATCAGGGCCAGTGGTTGCTGAGGCTTGTGTTCGACACATGTGCAATAGAGCTTTCGAAAGTGTTTTTTTTTGTCTGCTGGAATTGTTTTCATGAAGTCTTTAAAATTACCCTTTGGGCAACACCTCCACTGTTTTAGTTTTAGAAATATTAATAGGTGGAACCTACCATCAGAGCGTCTGTCTCGCTAAACCTAATTCAAAATATACATCAGATTCGTATGTTGTGTACAGTGTCAGTACATATGAGTTCCACAGAACGTAGTTAAATCGGAATATCGATTATAGGAATATGTGTAAGTTGAATGTTCGCTTTAACGTGGGACCGTGATCTATTGCTCATAAGTTCAGCGGATAAGGAATCTTTGTTTTTGAACGCATTAGTGCCAGAGAGATCGGTATAATTAAATACATACCATACATAATGTAAAATAAGATTTATATAACAACACATACGATAATATGGGCGTCTCAGTTTCATTTTCGGGCGTTGAAGTTTACTTTTACGTTTGTTTTGGTACATATTATTTCTTCTACGGTAGGCATACAAAAATGTAAAAACCGAGCGAATGGTCTTCTATTGAATAAAGAAGCGTTAATAAACTTACGCGAGTAAATAAAAAAATATACTAAGGAAAAAAATTGGGTCCATTAATTTAACTTGTTTATGCATAATTTATTCGCATTGTAACCGTTTGGTCGTTTTAACGTATCGGCATCCGCCCGAGTGCCGTTCATTTCTCCTTTTTGCTCATTAAAGTATTCATTGTTTGAATTTTTTTTTTCTTAATGGAACTTAAGGTATGCTTATGCATGCGCGCGCACAGATACATACTCGTATATATGACACATCTTATTCTCTGCGCGTTATATACACGCCTTTATCGTTCGCTGGTGTCTTTTTACGAAAACTTTTGGCAATGTTAAAAAGATATTGATTGTTTCTTATTGCGTGGAATGACTTATTATCCGTTTGTTCTGGTCTGTTTCGTTTTTTTGTCCTCGCTCAAACTCTTATGACGCGCGCGGGAGCTGCTGTGAATTTCAAAACGTATGTATGAACCCATACGCTTGTTCCGAATAATTGTGCAGTCCGCTCATTTGTGTCCCAACAATATCTTTTTGTGTTTTCGTATCTGACAAACAGACGAATTTTGATGTGGGTCGGCGCTGTGAGTTATTTTCGAACGTTCGATCGTTGTTCATTTTGGGGTATGTCACTGTATCGTAAGCGAGGACGGCCGCTCCAGCAATCTTCTTGTTTCCTGCCACGCGTGTAATTTGTTAAATATGTTTTCGTCTCAACGATATATATCTTCTTTTATCGTTGTTATGTCGTGACGATAGTTATTCAATTCGTACCAATAGTCCTCTGTCGGCGGTGTTATGATTCATTGCCACTCAATCAACATCGGAGATTGAATAAACCGGCCGATTATCCCCGTGTCGCAGTGGCTGCGTGTTGGTTGCGTCCGAAACGGTGTGTTGTAAAAAATGTCGCGGTATGACCCTCGCGACAGTTCGTCGCCGTGAGGATACAGCTTGATGCGCACCACGCGAATTATCTCCACGTTTATTTCGAAGAATTTTCCACGCAATAAACTTTAATTATCACCCACCGCTCTAATTATAGTAATCTTGGCGTATTCATAATTATATCTCACAAAGGGAAAGCGAAAGTCGATTTAAACACAATCATTTCAGAGTGCACGAAGTGTAATTTCGAGCCTTTAATAAGTTATTTTGTTTGTGGTAATTTTGAATTAGGAATGATGTTCGAATACTTTCATGTAATCGTTGTTTCGCATACAATGTATTGTGTCGGTGGTCTGCTAACACAAATAGGGCGCACTGTTTAAGGTTGTTCGGCCAGTAACCCGCTTCACAAGTAGTTCGCCTATTTGCCGCGTCCCGTTATCACTAGAGCGATAGGGATTCGACGATAGTCCGGCCGTTGCACAAGTTATGTGCGCTTATCTCAGAATGCAGTTACCAATAATACATTTCATTTATCGGCCAGTCGTGAAAAAAACACTCATCTCGTGCATCGTGGTTGCGTGTTATTACTGTTAATAAATAATCGTCTATTAGTGTCACCTTTGGATATCAGTCGATCGGGAGCAGTAAGGCGTGAGGCGTCGTTGCCGCCGGTGGTCATCGGCCCCCAGTGCTGTGGTTTCGCAAGTCCAGTTAGCTGTGCGAGTCGTCCGATTAATATTCCACGGTGGTTGCTATTGCGAACCTAGCTATTGCGTCCTCTGTGTCCGTAGGTATGTATCAATGATGAAGCCATTATTATTGGGTATTTATCTGTCTGTCTCGTATTCGGCGCTCCAGCTCATGTGAGACCGAAAAGTATTTTTACAATCTAACATGTTTAGTTTTTCTGATGGCGCGCTGCGAGCGTTCCAAAGGAGAGCCAAAGCTCTCCACGCCGGTCGCCTTCGTTCGTATTGTATGTAAAATGTAAATAAAGACTAGCTCAAAAAGCGACGTCGAAGAGACAAAGACATTCCGTCGCGGCGAGGCGAGAGGGAATCTTCCGAGGAGGGCGGCGTGCAGACGGGCTTTCATCGTGTGTAAATGCGTGTCGCACAAAAAACGGATAGGCGACCAATAAAAACCCTGTGGGGAGAAGCCGAGGGGCGGGCGCAGCGGATGCATTGAGCTGCGCCTGTAATTGCACGGTGCAGTCTCTCTGTGCCGGGCTGTGTGCGCGCACGCTGCTCCACCATCCCTCACCATAGCCTTCGTTATAGCGCGACACTCGCCCAAAAGTATGCGCCTGAGCCGCCTGCGGCGTGTCCACCTTGCTTCTGGTTTTCGCGATCGTTGATTAACATTCCGTGCCGGTTCCGTTATCAGGAAACGTCTTAACGAAGCTTCGCGTGTGTTGCGTTTCCGCTCGGCCGGTTGTCTCGTCTATTATTGGGGGTTGCTCAATATTACTCGTTACCTAGCCGCGGTCACGATCATGACGTGAGTTATGTTCACACTTAATAGCGCCGAGCTTACGATAATTATCTGCGAACTCATTATTAATAAACTTTTCTGTTGTTGCAGGGCAGTCGTCGTCACAGTCTCAGCGGGCGGGGAGGCGGGTCCCACTGGCCCCGTACCCGAGGACGGCGCTATGAAAGGCGTTGAAGCCACTCCAGAGGAACAGGAACGATTAGCGACTGGAAATAACAATGGCTCCCTCGACTGCAAGCTGCCCACGCCTCAGGAACCGTTGCCGCGCTCCGCCTTTCATTCTACCAGAGTTTTTATGTTGGTGTTCCTCTCAGGATGGGTGCTGCAGGGCATGTTCCTCACGTACTTCGTTAGCGTCACGACAACTGTGGAGAAGTTATTTAAAGTGGAATCTAAAACAACGGGAACACTTCTGGCGGCGACGGAGATAGGGCAGATATGCACGGCGTTATTTCTGACGTACCTGGCCGGGCGCGGCCACCGGCCGAGGTGGATAGCGTGTATGATGTTGGTGCTGGCAGTCGGCGTGATAGGTTGTGTGATGCCGCATATACTGTACGGCACGAGGCTGCTGGACGTGCACCTGGACTCGAATCGAGGCGGCGCGGCGCCGGTATGCTCGATCGAGGGTAACTCCACCATGTGCGACGAGTCCCAAGTGAAGAGCACCGCCACCCGCTCCTCTATCACCGCTGTGGTTATTCCGTGGCTCTTCATCTGCCTTCTGGTCGTAGGAGTGGGCCAGACTGGCATCGCCACGTTGGGAATACCGTACGTCGACGACAACGTTGGCAGCAGACAATCACCACTATACATGGGTAAGTAAACTTTTGCAATTAGATAATAAATTACTTTTTTAATGTTAGGCTACCACCAGATCAATCACATTGTTTATTTACTTATTCCTATTCGTACTTGCCTAGTCTGAGTAGAAAATAACCCGCAAATAATTGAATACAAGAAAGCCAACGTAAGTTAGTCTGTCACATAAATTTTCTTACCTCGTAATTTATTATAATTCAAAATGATATAGTATTAGCCGGCATCGTTGCAACAAAACATTATATAGACGTTAATATTGCCTTGAATTTTTACTGAGACTAGTTATGGATGCGATCTTATTTTTTATATTTTTTTTTAGTGTACGCTAGCACTTTTCTACAGCCTTGCGTGGCCGTGATGTAAAGCAAATGTGTAGCCTATGGTGTAGCACGTTTACCTAGCGAGCACTGAAAGTTTCCTTTGCAAACTAAGTTCGGATGTCTCATGCTACAGAGCCGGTCAACATGCTAATGTCAGCGTATAAATCCGTCATCTCTCCATGAACCTTTTGTCATTCGTTACTGGATATAGGCATCTCTAATTGACGTCACTCCCACTTCTGGGCCTTCCGACTTCAGCAGTATCCCGCTGTCTTCTTCTAGTCGTCAGACCACCTGGTAGGAGGGCAACCTACACTCCTTTTACCGAGACATGATCGCCAATCGGTAACCTTTTCGGTCGGTCGATCGCCGGTCCTTCTCAATATATTTCCTTATAAGTTCGTAATTAAAATGCAGGAACTTAAGTTTATCACCGATAAAATAACTGGTCAATGTGTTATGTAACAATACAAATAATGTCATGTCGAACGTAACTCTCGCAATAGCTGTTTTTAAAGGTTTTTATAAGCACTCGGATTCTTTCTACTTTCAAAACAGTTCTTACATACGCGAATAATTATATTATTGTCTAAGAAACAAAACGTACATCGTTCTGATTTCCAAATAGGTAGAATCTGTGCTTTGGTGTCAAGAAAGCTAACATCCATATACATATATATGCTTCTTCATAAATATCTATAATACATAGACAATTTTACATAGACAAAAGACGTATGTAGTGCCGATTGTAACTCAAAACTTTGTTCTGAATCTAAAACCCATACCGCTTAGCTTAGCATTTAGGATGGCTAAGCACTCAGTCAAAAGCTCATTCGAAAGGCATTTAGACGAAACTTCAGTTAATTCTATGACTATCAAGGCAGTACTATATTATAAATACAAGTGGAATTATTTAGTAATAATAATAATGATGATAATAACTTTTACCTTTTACGTTATATCAATAATAATATGGTTACATTAAATCCTCTCCAGTATATAGTCGTTGGTAATAGCTCGACAAAAATTAAATGTATAAATAATTAATAAAAATTACATTAATAAATAATAAACAAAAATTCATTTATAAATAATAAACATAAGTTACATATAAAAGTTATAAACGGTTGTAACGATAGAGATATTGGTTTTCAGTCTATCCCGTAAGAGATCTGGTGTGAAGATATGTGTACATACATATATCAAATATAAAGATATTCAGTACATATAATAATATGCTTCAATTAAATACATAAATAATAGGTATTTACGTGGTGTCTAAAACTTCGGGTAGACATAGGAAAGTTTTTAAACAACTTAGTAGTTTCTAAGTAATATTATGAAAGAGGCGCATCATAAAATAAATGCAAAATCTACTACTATGACATGTATGTATGTAAGTGTACCTATATTAATTAGTAAACATTAAACTTTAGTCTCATGCCATGCGAAGCTGAACCACGACACAGACCTCCTTGGAACCCACTGCGGCACCAAAAGGTGGTGTGTGGAAATGTCCCAAATATATTTACATTTATTTAGTCCATGTTGATATGTATCAGTGTAGAGTGAGTACACTTACGCAAAATCGGTTTCATGTTCCGAGTACATCGTTACGCGTTACGACTCTACATTTACGGTGTGTCTCGAGTTTATAACACATCTAACCTTTAATTTTAATTACCACCCGCAGTTAAAGTTCATTTACGTTGAGAATATTATATTAATTGGAATACGTCTACTTTTTTATTTTGATGACCCGTGTTCAGATAATTCGTTTGGTTGGAGTTTGGTTCGATTTGGTTTTGTTGGTTGGTGGAGTGGTTAGTGAATCGGCCGGTAAGCCGGGGGCCGTGGGTTCGATTCCCATCCGGTATACATATTTATTGGATGATGTTGATGTCCAAATATTTGTTCTTTTTCGGTGTAAAAAATATCAATATAAAAATATAATATAAGTGTATATTTATATGTATAATTTATGAGCCGTCTGATAACCTGAATACAAGCTCTCTTGATGTTTACTTTTGAATAAGACGTCCCAAGATATTATTATTGACTCTCTCTCTCTCTTTGTCTCCCCATCTTTTCAAATTTGTGTTGTCTTGCTTATATAGTTTATGATATATAACAGAAAAATAATTTATTGTAACGTTTTATGATGATACGCCATAAAAAACTTAGTTACGTTTGTTTTGGTGTTTGTTATCATACCTTCATGCCAGATCCAGTGCGGGGTGGGCAGAGAACTTAATAATAATGTAATAATCTATAAGAGAACTTACTAATAGTCTAATAATGTAATAGTCTTAATTATTTACATGTCTATACAAACATCTATGTATAACAAGAAGTTGTGATTATTATGAATGAAACATCGCGGCACTAAAAATGGTTCTTTAACAACTCGACGTAATATGCCGTCAATAAAATAAACTTCATTGTGCGGTAATTGTTGGTTCCGAAAAAAAATATTAATTGCTCCGTCGTCGCTTCAAGGCCGTATAACAGAATTTTTGCAAGAAATATTAATGATAAAATGATATACATATATGTCCAACGACTGCCTCGTTGGTCGAGTGGTTGCAACTGCGACTGCCGATCGAGAGGTCCTGGATTCAAATCCCGGGTCGGGTACTATTGGATTTTTCTGAATTTCTATTAGTGACATGGAGTCTGAATGTGTGTGCCTGGTGTATGGCAATGGGCTCACCACCTATGTATTTAATTGTGAGACTTAAAAAGTATGTAAAAGTAACGTAAAAGTCCATTCCTGGACATAGGCCTCTCCAATGGCACGCCACTGAGCTCTATCTTCAGGTCGTCGCATCCAAACACTGCCAGCCACTTTACGTATATCGTCACTCCACCTGGCTGGAGGGCGCCCAACGCTACGTTTGCTAAGCCGCGGTTTCCACTTTAATAATTTTGTCTTTTCATGTATTCTTCAAAACGGCTATACGCTCTCGATTAAAACAAGATCAGTATTAAAAGACACGCCAGATATTGTTTCATAATTTTAAATCATTGTATGTACGATAAACATCTTTTATTAACAATTGAATGCACTTCGCGTGGACGGTAATGCATGATTAACTTTTATGTAGCGCGAGGCTTACCGAGGCTTTTTGTAATTCTGTTCGTGTAATGGAACTTTCTTTGACGCTGTAAACTTGCCGTTTATATTAACCATTGATTTTCCAAGTATATTGTAATCGATGTTGTTACATTGCTTTAGTGTTTACATAATATTATTTATATAATTATTATTAGATCTTCATTTCAGATTAGTTGTGGGGTAGGCAGAGAACGCGTGCTAAATGTTTCAGTCGTTGTAGACCAGATGTACGATTCCTACATTCATCGGGATTATATGTGCACGTTGATTTCGATAATTTCTGACTCACCCATCAGCCATCACATATTTAGACACTATATGTGAGTTTTAATCTCTCTTGTAAATTGTATGCATTGTTTATGTATTATCTAATTACATATGTTATTAAATTGTATTCCTTTTCTTTTTACGTCATAGTCTGATTACGTCAGTTTAGCTGATACCTTGTTCCACTCAATGGATTCGCAGCATTGGTGTATTTGATATATACTCGTGACTGAATAGTGCTTGAAGTTCGAACATAATTCATTAATTGACACGTTTTACCTCTATAAATTTCTACTCTGTGCTGCTATTTGACCACAGACAATTACGTATCTTACATTAACATATTTAATTTAATGTGTTCGTTAAGTACACTATATACCTATATGTAAATTGTAGATTTTTGTGCTCCCTGTCGATATAAACTTTATGTCGTATCTCACTTGCCTTCGCGCGTAATAATCATAAAACACTACAAATATGTATGTATTTCTCTTCATGTTCTCATAAATCGATTTTTAACTTATCGCGTGCACACCGTTCAATATTGTAATTGTAAATGTAAAAATTTACAATTTTAATCCGAGTTGACAGTGTAATAAATATAGTGAGCCGCGCTTTTGTGTGCTCCGCACAAATGTGTGTGACTATTTTTGTGTGTAGTTCGATTTGTGTGTAGCTGATGTTAAGTTTAGGTCGTAGTGTGTGTACTTCGTGGTGTGTGTAGCTCGTTGTGTGTGTAATTTTTGTTGTGTGTAGATTTATTGTAAGCGCTGGTTGGATGGTTCGGCCGCTGCAATGTCTGGCCGCCTCGAAATATGCATTGTCTCTGCGGCCGACGCTCGGAACGAGTTTGGTCAACTTGGACGAGATAAAAACGTCCAGTCGCACGCGGTGTGGACGGAAAGCTCGCTAAGCGCATGCAATTAAACATTTATATACTCTTTGTTGGCCTTATAGAAAAGGAGTCTTAGAAAATGTGGCTTCATTTTAATGTTACTTTTTGGATTTATATTAAAAATTTTGTTAGCACTAATTGGGTACTGTTTTTTCGTTGTATACATTTGTGATGTAAGATTGTTAATGTTTTTAATTAAAGCGGGTTTGTTATTATTATAATTAAGAATTACATTAATTGTAAATTTTACCAAAAATCAACGACTTTGTTCATGTTTTCCATAAATTTGCATAAATACGAGTTCATTAATTTACTTGATTTATTGCCTATTGTACTTTGATTTTGGCAAATTTCTCTCAGTTGAGCCCTCTATGAATGAGCCAAGTTTCGTCAAAATCCCTTTACTCAAAAGCTCACACGTAGGTTAGGTACACCTGTCCTGTCTACGGAAAGTGTGGGTGCAGTAGTCACACGAGTGTCATTGACGTGACTAAACGAGCTTTATTCTGTACGTATTTGTTGGAATATCATAATAGTCGAGTGACATCGGAGGATGTTGGACGTTATTGTTTTTATTGATATGTTTTGTTAAATAATATTTAAAGTGGACCTTCTTCGAAAAACGGCGGAGGTTAGAAGTGAATAAATTTAACGAATAAAAGGTAATATTCGGTATTATTTTAGAAGAAATATTATTAACTCACGTGTGTGTTATACGATATTTTTAATGGACAGGTTGAATACCTCAATGTAGGTAGATATTCGTCAGTTTTATTATATTGGGAGTAATAACCCAATGTTATTGTTATGCCGTTATGCCAAGCTCCTTATCACTGGTAGACAGAGAACATGGAATGTCCAATATCTCTGTCATTACAGGCCTGATGAATTCTTATCCATTTTTCTCACACTCTCTTCTTGCCTACTTTGATATCAGATAGCCGTGGTGGAAGATGTCAAGATATTTATTTATATACAGATTGCTTTCTTTTGTCCACGAATTGTCGATAATAAAAATATGTAATAAGTACTAAGTAGATATGTCTCTTATTCAGAGAGGAGACCCATGTTCCAACAGTAAAATTATAGAATTGTTGCGATGTAGATGAAGATAAAATAGATATGGGAACAAGCTCAGATCCTATACTATGGTGGGACGTATAACGTTACAGGTGAATGGTTGGAGTGTTCTACAGTCCTCTGCCTACGACGAATACAGGCGCGATGTTATTTCGTATTTGTTTCTTAACCCTTTACTTTGCAAGAACTAAAAATATGAAAAAAAAGGAAATTATTGATAAATTTTGTTTAATTTATGAATG
>DWME01006281.1:0-13830 GCA_018244795.1 Parelbella ahira ahira | reverse complement strand
ATTGGACATCAAGAGGCTGACGATGATGACGATGAATATTTAAGGTAACAAAGCGAATAAACGTTGGACAAATGAATGAGACATAGTTTTTTCTGTACATACTAATACAAATGAAAGAGAAATTTAGTTTTTGCTGTACCATACTATTTGGGATAAATGTTATAGTTTCTAAAAAGCAATACCTATTTCTAAATATTATATCTTAACAGATTGATACATATGTGTGGCTGAATACGCTTTGAATTGTTGGTTAATAAATTTTATACAAAAATACAAACTGTCAAACTAATCAAACTCAAAACCGAGTGACAACTGTGAGTAGCATTTTTACTTTTGCATATAAAAGTGAAAATATTTTAATTAAAAATGCCTGCGGGAGCTTCAACAGCGGACCCCACAAGGGAGAAAGCATTCCAGGAGTACAGAAAGAAGCTTATGGAACATAAAGAAGTGGAATCCAGGCTTAAGGATAGTATGTATTCCTACACAAAGATTTCGAATTTTGTCAAATCATCATACTATATTTACTATTCTTTAATTGTTTTAGCATTTTCAATGTAGTGTAGGTATCTACATTTAATTTAAACGAAAGGCCCTGTGATTTATAACCGACATGTAAATATAACCTTGTTAAAAATATACTTTTAATCTTCATAAAAGTTCCTGGTTATATTATTTTTCATGATAATGTGTTTACAAAAATGATTCATTTTATATCTACATTTGGCAACCTACATATAACGTATATATAAAAAATGTGATACTTTCAGTGCGAGAACAACTGAAAGACCTTACCAAGCAATATGATAAAAGCGAGAATGACCTGAAGGCTCTGCAAAGTGTTGGGCAGATTGTTGGTGAAGTGCTCAAACAACTCACAGAAGAGAAATGTAAGTATCAATATGTTGATTTTATAATTGTAAGCATCTGTAGTTACACTATCCTTGTTTGGGCTGAGAAAGAATGCCCCAACCTCGTGCCTGGATACCAGGGTGTTGTGCAAGCCAACATAAGCTGATGCTGGCAGATTGTAGCATGGCTTGGCTTATCTAGATATGGTTTAATGTCCTGGCCACCTATGGGGACTGGTATAGGCAGGGCAAGAAACCATTCTCTGTGGTTCCTAATCTGCATGCAGAGCATGGGAATGATAGGCATAAACCAATCAAGGGAGGCCAGTTTCCAGCAGTAGATTTAAACAGGCTGATGTATGTAGTTTCAAAACAATAGTTACTTTCACCCCATGAGTCATTCAGAACACAATAACCTTTGCTTGAATGCCTTTTTACAGTTATTGTCAAAGCCACAAATGGTCCCCGATATGTGGTCGGCTGTCGGCGCCAATTGGACAAGAATAAGCTGAAAGGTGGCACAAGGGTGGCTTTGGATATGACCACACTCACAATAATGAGACATTTGCCTAGAGAGGTAAGACATTTACCATTCTATTACAGATTTATGATGCTTTATTAGGCATCAGACCCATTTAATAAGTTATTTTGATTAACACTTTAATTTAATTCACTCGATTTATGGCAAAAACTAAATGTATACATAACCCCTAAAATACCATTAACATGCTGTATATTCCATGTTCCAATCAGTAAAGTATAATTGATAATCAATATAGCTTCCAAACTGACAACTGACTGTTTTGTGTGTTATATAGGTTGATCCACTGGTATACAACATGAGCCATGAGGACCCTGGAGATGTAACTTACTCAGCTATTGGTGGTTTACAGGAACAAATCAGGCAGTTGCGAGAGGTGAGCTTAAATCATATTACATACTGTGCTGTTTGCTGATAACTTTATTTCTTGATAGTACAATAATTACTGACAGTGAACCTTTTCTCTATGGAATATACCTGACATTATTATAACAAACTACACAATCAATATGGTTTTTATTTGTGATCAACAGGTCATTGAGTTGCCTCTCCTGAATCCAGAGCTCTTTGTTCGGGTGGGCATCACACCACCTAAAGGATGTCTGCTCTATGGCCCCCCTGGTACTGGAAAGACTCTGCTAGCGAGAGCTGTCGCTTCACAGTTAGATGCTAACTTCCTTAAGGTGAGTTTAAGTACTCCTACATGTTATCTGAGATGTATGAAAACTGCCAATATCCACACACACATCCTCTGTAGTAGACTTGCCTTTCTTATTTAAGAAGAGATCCCTGCCATACAATAGAATTGATCCATCTATCCATCTGTTTTCACTCTAGGTGTTTCATTCGTCGTTTACAGTGTTTGTGTTTAATTTTTAAGGATGGTGGTGACTGCTGAGAGAAATTGTTAACAGTGTGCTATTCATTTCATCATTCTTTCATTAAATGACCCTGCTTTTGTAATGGTTCTGGATAGAGAATGATACAATCCAAAAACCTTAAAAATACCATTTTTCCCAGGTTGTTTCTTCAGCCATAGTGGACAAGTACATAGGCGAGTCAGCCCGCCTCATTCGTGAAATGTTCAATTATGCTCGGGACCACCAGCCCTGCATCATATTCATGGATGAGATTGATGCCATTGGTAATTTATATTATAAATATTTATTTTTAATACACCAATAGGTTTATGTGCCTGATAAATGTGTTACTTATTTTTGTGTGATATGATCTTAGCCCTCAGGAGTGACACTTCTGTTTCAAAATATGAATGAACCTTTGAATAAAGGCCTCCTGTTCCAGTTATATTAGTGTCCCTACCTACTGAGTCATCCGAGTTCCTTTACTACCTGTGTCAAATATTTGTGTGAGCACAAATGTTTTTCTGGATGTAGATAATTATATTAATTATGTCTTTAATAAAAAACATTTTCTGGTTGGTTAATCTTTAACCTTGATATATGTATTTATCAGTTGTCTGATTACTATAGTACCGTATAGTATTGCCCCAAAATATCTATTGTGTGTGAAAGGAAACCTTGCATTACCTTGTTCTGTTTCCAGGTGGTCGCCGTTTCTCTGAAGGCACAAGTGCAGATCGTGAGATACAGCGCACTCTGATGGAGCTGCTGAACCAGATGGACGGTTTTGATTCACTTGGACAGGTCAAAATCATCATGGCCACTAACAGACCAGACACCCTTGACCCAGCCTTACTCCGTCCTGGGCGCTTGGACCGAAAGATAGAAATCCCTCTGCCCAATGAACAAGCAAGGTGAGTGTACCCACATTAGTAAACCCATAATTCCACTATGTTCTCAGACTGTAATATAAATAAACCTCAAGTTCTAGTAAGTAAACGTAAGTATTTATACACATGATTATATATTTACTGGCTTAACTCATGTACGTTTTTCGGCGTTTCTCCACTTGATCTCGCTGCAATCCTCGTGGAGTGATGATGAAGGGCCTCGTGTAGGTTTTACTCTAGTCACAAAACCCCCAAAAACGTAAGTGAGTCAAGCCAGTACATATATATATACCTGTGTATAAACGCTCACAAGACATTTAATAGTAAGTATATATTCTGAGTGGGAATCAAACATTACAAATCCTAATCAGTGTAGTGTGCAAAGATACTTAATTAGTTCATAAGAAATCTCATCCAGTAAATGTATGACAACTGTCTAAATATTTACACAGGTTGGAGATCCTCAAAATTCATGCACAGCCAATAGCCAAGCACGGTGAGATGGATTATGAGGCAGTAGTCAAACTGTCAGATACATTCAACGGTGCCGATCTGAGGAATGTATGCACAGAAGCTGGACTGTTTGCAATTCGCGCTGAGAGAGAGTACATAATACAGGTAAGAATGAGAATATCAAAAAAAAATCTGTATTCAAACACTACACTCAGTGAACCAGTAATCTATAAAATGCTCACTCATTAAAAATGCAAATATAGCAATGATAGAATTCAGCCTCTCACTTTGGGGATCCTGAGTTCCAATTCCATGGCGCACACCTCATTACAAATGTGCATTTTAAGATTAAATATCACTTGCTATTGCTAGCGGTGAAGGAAAACATAATGAGGAATCTTGCACACCTTATAATTTATAAAAAATAAATTCTGAGGTGTGTGAAATCTGACAACCCACATTTGGTCAGTCTGGCAGGCTATGGGCTTAACTCACATCATGAGAGGAGAGCCTCTCATTATAATAAACGGGACGGAACGGAAAAATGCAAAATTGTTTGCTAGATTAATGGTGACTGACTACTGAATGTGAATTTTAAAATAGGAAATGTTCGAAAATATTTTAATCCATGGCCTCAAAAAGTTACAAATCTCAAAAACGATTGCATGCAATCTTGAATTTTTTCTGCCAGTATTATTGACCGAAATGCAATATTTTGTTTGTTTCAGGAGGACCTCATGAAAGCAGTGCGTAAAGTGGCAGATAATAAGAAACTGGAAAGCAAGCTGGACTACAAACCAATATAAAATGTACAATGGCATTGATATAATATTAACATATTGTGTATTCAAGTCTTTTTTCTTTATAAATGTAACAGTAATTATAAGTAGTTTTATTTGTACCTTTTAAACCTAAGTGCAATGGCGCGTTTAATTGCTTTGGGGGCGTGATGTGATGATATTATTATTTTTTTAATACCAACCCAATATTGTCTCGTTCGTGTAATGATTCGAATTATGATGGAAAAGGACAAGCTACTTATTTTCTTTAATAGATTACAATGTTTACATAGTAGCGGTCAAAATTCGACAGAAGAATTATTTTTTAATTTAGGTTTGAACCTTATTTTCGTTTGTAAGTCAAATACCACTAGAAATAGACACACTGAGTATATGAATGCAAAACAACGTGTATGTTTGATTTTTTATGTATTCAATTGACAACAAACGTATACATTTTGGCTTATTCGCTCCGTCTTCACAGAAACTCTAGGCTCTATCCGAAATTCATTGCGCAAAAGTTATTAAAAAAGGGCTTCAAAGATTTGCCTTCGCGTACAAAGTAACAAAGTTTGACAACCACGTCTTAGGGCCCGAGTCTAATGCGCGATTAAATTTCTGCCTTAGGCAATACAAGAACACACACAAAATATCATTTAATAAAACCAGGCAACGTGCCATTTTTCCTCGCTTTAGCAACGTTTTCATAATAACAAGAGAAATCAACGTAGCCTTTGATCCGCCTGTCGCGGTCGTACGGTCTGCTCGGATATATATCCGACGACGATTCGATCGATCTGTTCGTATCAATATTCGAATCGTTTTCTAGATCATTCGTTCCCGACGAGTATATCTCGGAGTCGTTCTCGTTCGTGGCTCGGAGTAACGTGGTCGACTTTGATTGGACTATTGGATTGAATCGTACAGACGGATTGTTGGGTTTTTGGACATTTTGTGACGTGGCCTGATCGTTTTCAGATGCGGGCGGAATGAAGTTGAAATTCCTGATCAGCAACGTCACATGAGTGTTCGGTTTTGGCGTCAAGTTGTTTTTCATACAGTACGACATGAATTCTTCCTCGATCTCCTGTAGAACCGCGTGGCTGACTTTCTTGAAGTCTGGTTGCTTCCGGAAGTTCTCCACTATAATCTGGGCGAGCTGCTTGTTCGTTTGCTCGCTACTACCCTTCACTTCTTGAATCCGTTTGTAGACACCAGAGCTGACTAGCACTAGGAATCTGAAACATAAAGAATAGAAAACAGTGACTTTTGCAAATTTTCGCATGAGACAATAAACTGAATTCTTGCGTCATAAAGATATAAATATAACACGTTAATCGAAAAACATACAAAAATTTATTAGGTTAAAGTATTTCATTAATTACAGTTTACACACATTACATTTCATTTACCTAATCATCAATTAATCAACTGTTTGTTTACGATTTACGAAATCGATTGCTTAAGGCAAGCGTTTCCTGCAAACATATTGTTGTGTTCCAATCATTACAGTATTGCCATAAATACAAAGGAACCTACTTGCAAGATTGATCGAGAATGATAGGTCCGTGTATCTCCGGCGTAGCCACCACAGGTTCTGAAGTGGCTGCGCTGATACTCGGGAACGCCTTGTAGAGCCCTTTGACCAGGTAGTTTCCCAGACATCGGGTTCCCGTCTGATTGCCGAGGTATTGGGCTGTATTTTAAAATATTGTTAAATTTCAGAACACAAAAGGATTCGAAAAAAGGGCAATAACAATAGTTTCTTATCCATAGTCACGTGTTCAACTGACTAAATCATATTGCCCCCCAGCGCGAGATACCTGACTTGAGGAACTTTATTAACTGTACAATTCTATTGTGTTGTTGTTACAATCAAGTTATAGAGAAGTGATTCCACTTAATCAATTAGTAATGTCGGTACTGACCGTTTCTGAGCTTGTTGCCGTCGAGCCCCAGCTGCGCCAGCCGCAGCAGCTCGTCCTCGCTGCGCGGCGAGTGCTCGGCGGAGAGCTGCACGACTCGCAGCACGCAGTTGTCGTCGACGCGGCCCAGAAGCGCGCGCGCCTCGCCCACGTTGGCCACGAACAGCCGCGCGCCGTGCACCAGCGCCAGCGCCACCGTCGCGCCGCCCGACAGGTGCTTGTCGATCTCCTTCAGCCGTTGGAGGATGTTGTCGCAGTTTTGGGATATCTAGCAAATTTAAACAAAAACGTTGTGATTTTTTGTTAAAAATATTATTTCATTACTTGTTAAAATAATGCATTGCAACAATAGTAATAAACCCACATAATATTCTCTAAGGCATATGTAGTCTGGCAGTTGATTAATGTAGACCATGACTATATCTTCTCACATTGACACCACATCTGTGCCTAACAGTGAAATAGTAAAACATTCAATGATTGCAACTTACCTGTGTTTCATTTAGCATTTGCAATCTATATTGTAAGCTGGTCCTTTCGGCAATCATACCATCATAATTCTCTATATAAGCTTTTTCTACTGATACAAATGCATTCCTGTAAAAAACAGTGATTACTATAAAGGTGTATGTGATATGAAAAAATATAAAAATATAAGTATTCTCATGAGTTATCAAGTCGTGTACCAAGAAACTTGATAATACTTGACCATAACTCTGTATAATGTTTGTAAATTTTCATAACAAATTCCTTAAACTTAGTTATATTAAAAAAGCAGCATACTTTAACTGGTGAAATGTGGGAGTGCAGAACACTTCTCTGCCTACCCCTTCAGGGATTACAAGTGTGATGTTACGTGTTATGTTTTTAATACCATACTTAATATTTACCTGTGTTTCAGTAACAGGAGCCAGGGTTGTGTCATCTATCATTGTTATATAAATATATTTCAGTTAACTAGTCATATCATCCTTAAGAGATTATATCAATACATGATTTGTCAATGATGCAGTATGCACTAAAGTGTACTGCATTTCATAAATACCAATCCCAATAATTAGAAAGGGAGACTATAATAATATAGTCTCCCTTTTTGACTCTCTTAGGATAACTCACACACACAATTTTTGGATATATACTCATATAGATCTTTTATATCCACTGAACAATAACTGAACCACTAAACCAGTATTGAGTGAGTACTGAGTGAGTGGCTGAACTAGGACTGAGTAGCATAAATGTAGTAAAATCCATACATATATTGTTATATCAATGAGTCCTACAAATAATCCTACTTCTATTATTAATTCATTCATCAAACTAATACATAATCCTGTAATTTGTTTAGTTTGCTATTCATTAGTACTAACTACATAAAATTGATAACAATAAATGCCAAAACCTCAATCTGTCCCTTATTTCCTCATCAGTATTATTAATGGATGGTGGTGGAAGCAGCAGCTCAGCTGCCATCCTCTGCATGATGAACCTCGCTGCGTCCAGCCCATTGTGAGGCTCAAACACTCCATACAAACAACTGAAAGAGAATTATACCATATAATACCAAAAACTTCTATGTACTTAGTAACATAAATAACTATAGTGAACACATAACATGAACATCAATTACACAAATATTTGTCCTGGGTGGATTAAACACCAATCTCTGGCACAGAAAGCACAGTAACTGACCATATGACAAGCTTATTAAAGAATACATTGCAAGTAAAAATTTTGCGGCCTACTTTCTTGTAAATATCATCTTGTGATGTAGTATGTGTGTCGGGGATTAATTGTAGTATCAAATTGTACAGGAAACAAGTTATTCCATCAAAATTGTTGGTGATACTTACGAATTATTATCTTCGGTCTGGCAATAAAAACAAAGATAGTCGTCAGTCGAGTTCGAATTGCCGCCTTGTTGAGAAAAGTACGAAGCCACACTCGTGTTTCGACATTTGGGCAAATCGTCCGTCCACGGTCGCGCTATCATTGCAATTTTCCATCAAAACCTTGCGCCACAAGTTATTGATATAACCAATTCGAATCACGAATATGATAATATCTTTCAAAATTAGATACAATATTTTGACATTACATTGACAATGACATCTGACATATATTCAGTTGTATTCCATGTTGCCATGCTTTAAAAAATACTTTATAGCAAAGCTTGCCCATTTCACGAGATCGATGTAAACAAAAACATATTAGACAATGTTTGTTTGCAATGGTTGTTCTATTAAAATACTTGAAAATACAAAACAGACATCAGTGAATATTATATAATATTACACTGTCGCTGCTTGATGGTTCACTTACTTCGTACATTGTTTCATCCCTGGTCACAATTGTTACTTTTTTTGAACTCGATCGAAATGAATACCTATTCGTAAATCCCGTTCATATACTTCTCAGCTGTCAAACTATTATTGTTCGACGTATGTAGCACAAACTAGCCGAAAGTGTACAACGATACTGCAAGTAATTTGACGCTTAATCGAAATGTGTGAAATAATAACATAGGTTAGAACGGAATAAAAGTTATCCACAGTCATATTAAAAATATTTATTTAATCAAACAATTTAATTAACCTACATAACAAGTGCACGGTAATTTTATAGAGTAAAAAGAAAACCCATTAAAAGATATAAATCATTTTATTAAAACGCACAAAACATATTACACTCATACACATATTCTCGTGACATAACTACAATAAACAAGTTTAAGAGTCATTTGACGAATAGGACTGACTTATAGGATATAAGTGGAAAACCTAATCAAATCACTCATGAACACTGCAATTTTTCACATACACATATAATTATTGCTTATGCTACTACTCCACCTGCGATGACAAAAATGTTGACGCGACTTTACTATAACAAGTTGTATAGGGTAAGAAAAAAATATGCGTAATTACAAATATACAACAATAATTTTATATATTTGTTGACTGAAATATCACGGCAAATATCTACGCATCATGTTAGGTGGAGGAGTGACCAGTACATTAATATCAAATAATTTTAAATAATACATATTGTTACAACAAAGGCTGTATAACGAGGAACATACATAAGATAATAAAAAAATCATTGCCTTTCCCCCTCTCCCAATTCCATAAACATTACACCACAGTGCATTAATTATTTTAAAGTTGAAACATTTTGATACAGATTTAGACTGCCATATATGTATTTGCAATTCAATGTATTAGCCAACTAGAAAATATGGAAGATAAATCACGATTCGGAACTTGACTTTCAAGAAATCTGTAAATATGTATAATTATATGTCTACAATACAATATTGTCATGGTTCATTTAGAATGTAATATCCATTATCGAGATGTTCTGTGAAAATTCTTGCTACATCTTAAACTCTTTCCCACATTCTACGCTTGTGAAGACATCTAATTATGACTTAAAAAGTATGAGTGTGACAAAAATGTATATATAATTGTTCTAATTTTTGAAATATGAACATGAAACTGATAGAAAGTTCCGGCTACAGGTACAAATCCATGACGATGTCAACAAAATTTCAATTGAAAGGCGTTTATTTAGGAGTCAACTAAAGGGTTACATCGCAGTCGAATGTTGTAAACATATCGTTTGACTGCTGACAGTTCAATACCACGTTCGAATATTGTATGTGAATATTACAATAGCCTTTTAAATGTATAGACCCGGATTAAGCGGTAGCATATCAAAAATAAGCACGAATACGTCTGGACCATAATAAAATTAATTTAAAATACGAATTTTTGACAACATTAATATATATAACACCTACCATATTATTAATATTTAAAAAAAACCCTATTTACTTAGATATAATAAGAACAGTATTTGATTCAATTCTGTATCCAGTTTAACTCATATATTATGCTCTTTTGATATAGTATTATTTCATTTTTTTAAATTGTCATAACTTACGGCTATTATTGTTTGAATTATGTACCCAATAAAAAGTTGCTGACGAAACGTTTAATAATAATAACAGAAGAAGAGGAATCTAAGTCAAAAAATTTACAGTAGGTACTATTGTAAGAAAAACTAAAAACTACAAAGTCGTAGCTTCCATTAATAAACCTTAAAATAAACCTAGGATTCTTCATAACAAGGGTGTATAGGCTGTTCCTAGGTATGCAAGCTCCATCTTGGACGCATTTACGCTTTCACGGCCAAACGGTAGCCTATCATATAATAATAAAAACACTAATAACTGAAATGTGCAAAAGTAATAGTAATTTCTCTATGAAATATACTAATGAGAAATAAATTTATTATGTAATAATTGCAATTAAATTCTTTATTAATTGATTACAAGAGTGAATTGGCACTATCTAGGCGAGCGTGCTACATCCCAGGCCGCATCTCGCTTTTCATTAGGCGAGATTGCACCTGTTTGGGCCTATTTCCAAATGAATAAATAAAATAAATAAACATTCATTTTTACTAGCAACAAATTGAATTTAAATATAATTATATTTTTTAAAAAGCTTTTTACATCTTGATAAGTATGTTCTGATCTAAAGTGGAGTTTTGCAGACATTATTTGCAGTTTTCTGATGCAAATATTACTTTCTTTGTTATCATCGACATATAATATTCTAAAAACAATGAAATAGGAATGTGATTACACATTTACTAAAAATTATGAATATACATGGAAATGATAATGACTGGCAACTTGGTTCCATTAGAATACTTTTGTATTTCTTCTAATGTTGTAAGTTTATAGGAGGCAAGTGGCAGGCTGTAAACGACGCCGTTAGTAATTAAAAAAAAAACCTCATAGAGTTTCTGCTTTATGGACACCTTTATAATCTTTTATTCAATCTATTTGATAAATGAGCTGTCAAAAAACTATAGCTTAGTTCCATATTGAGACATCACATCATCATCAGATTGGGCTAGTTCCAGCATGTTCCTTAACAATCACGTCTTCTGACAACACATACATAATATGTAAAAGTTAACAATGCAAAAACAGATGACCGAGTTTCATGACTGAATAAGTGAATTGCATAAATTAACATTGCAGAACTTTCAAGAAAATACTTTATGATAGGAATAAACCGATGAAAAGTCAGAATATTGTCTATTGTTCTTCCTACCACAACATCTCAATAACATAAAAAATGAACATACTTTACAAATCCATATCATTACAGAGTGTAACTTAAATGACTGAGGATTTAAAAACTAACTCATTGGACTGTGATTTGACATTGATGAACTGAAATTGACATTAATGTATTGGCATTTTCGTGCCTTGATTTAAAAATTAAAATTAACTGTCAATTTGGAGAACAAACAATGTGGACACTTAGGTATGTCTTTACAAAGACTCGAGCCTGCCTACCCCAAATAAAATTATTAAATATTGCCAGCAATACATGCTACATCATTATGTATTATAAAATCTGTATCATGGTAACAAATTTCGACTGCAATTTGTACTCAAATATAAATAGGATTAAATAATGATAATCTATTAATAAACTGACCTCACACAGAATGGAACATGAAGTATTCCATGGGGATTTATGTTTATTCAAAACTTCAGTCATTTCGCTGCCAATTCTCGATAAAACGAATGTTTTATTAGTAAGATGATGACATACAGTCACATTAATATGATGCTTATGAAAACTTATACTCTCACCTTGCTGTTTTAACTGTTAAAAACCCAGATAGTTCACTTCGGTTAATCCGCTACTAGCTTGTACATACAACATAACCTTTGAGGCAAAAGTGTTCAGTACAGTCTTTTTCTAGAATGTTCCTGTCGCTTCTGGTACCACATGATGCCGAGTACCACCAGTACGATGACGACTATGGCTATGAACATCATGAAGAGGAAGGTCTTGATACCGGACATGGCCGGCTTGGAGTCCTCCACGCGATCCCGCGGTGCTTCGAAGGACGCTGCCGACGGGACAATATTTGTTCGGTCTTCGTCTCTGTTTTGCTGGAACGTAGAAAATGTGACATGAAAAAAATTAAACTTGAGCCCTGTAATCCCCGATGGGGTAGGTAGAGGAGTGCAATACACTTCCCTGTTTCACCAGTAAAGTTTAAGTGCCATGGAATAGGTGGTGAGCCTATTGCTATACACCAGGCACAGATCCAGACTCAGAGTCACTACCAGAAATTCTAAATTAGAAAAATCCAATAGTACCCTACCCGGCATTTGAACCCGAGATCTCCCGATCGGCAGTCGCGCTTGCCACCAACGAGGCAGTCAAACTCGTGAAGTGAAGTAATAATAATAATTAAAACAATATAATAGGATTGATATGCTTTTATCAGTTTTATAGGATTTTTATTGTGTAGTATTGATTGATGTGGTAGACAGACACATAGAGACAGGAGAGATCAGTCGTCATATTATATACTTAATGAGACTTGTCTATGGTTATATTTGGTGCCACAAAACGCAGTAACCAGAAAGAGAAGAAGACTTTTTTGTGTGTTCTTTCGTCTTGTGTGTTTTGCTCTGGTTTATTTCGATTTCAATCAAAACTAAAAACGTAACGCAATACAGACGAATTTCGACCACTGCTGGACCACTGGTTTTACAATAAAAAATTCGTGAAACACTACAGTAAAAGTTAATGATAATAATGTTGATATTAAAGATGTACAAGACTAGGTTTTCCTTAGACTCAAATTTAAGGAGGCCAAGGAGTGGAACACCCGGTCAACTTTATGTTCCTGGGTACATATTATAACCTAGGACTCTTCAAAGCAAGCGTGAATAGGTTCTTCTTAGGCGTTACTATCAGACGAGATCAGGGCTAAACGCTAACCTATCGTAGAATAAAAATGTTGTATATGACACTCACCGAATCCAAAAGGTCTAGCTCGTACATTTTAATGGCGATGATGTCGTGATTATCGCTCAGGTCGCCAGTGGTGGAAGACGCGCCGAAGTAGTACCCGGTGGGCAGCATAACATTCTCCACTCGGAGACACTCCTTCCAGGCGTTTTTTCCCTCTAAATCTGTAGAAACTAGAATGGGAACACATCCATGAATAAAGCTGTTGAGTTTTAATAGGATTCTTATTTGTACTTAGTAATAACAATATCTTAGGATGATTTGTCACATTGTCGTCTGATCCTGAGCTGAATAGAGCCTATTCTAAGCTATGGCAACCAGAAAGTTGATAAACCGTATATAAAAATTCCTAATTGATATAGATAATTATACTCGCAAGCAAACTCGCGTAACATCACGCCTGCAATCCCCGAAGATTTACGTCCCACCTGGAATAAGTGGTAAACCTATTACCATATAAACACCAAGCACAGATTCAGACACCGAGCCACAGGAAGAGATACAGATCTTATGAAATATATATTTAAATATGTGTGCTCAATGATTCCGTTGAATTCGATTCCGATGAATCAAGCAGTGGTAGCCTAGTGGTTAAGTATTCAGCCTCTCATTCCGGGGGTCCTGGGTTCAAATCCATGGCGCGCACCTCTTTATAAAAGTGCGTTTTAACTTTA
>DWME01006280.1:0-13831 GCA_018244795.1 Parelbella ahira ahira | reverse complement strand
ATGGTATCGGCTAATTTAGTTCTGTCCAAATAAATGTGTTTCGATCAGGATCTTGCATTTGGAATTATACACGGCACACGGGGCGTTCTGCTTAAGGATTGGTAACACGAGTATAAAGCAACTTCTATATAAAACTATCATCACCATCATCATCATCATCAGCCTACTCCCGTCCAGTGCTGCACGTAGGCCCCTCCAATGGCACGCCACTGAGCTATAAAACTATAGTTTCATTTATGTTGGAATCGTTTAGTTAACAATTATTATTATAGCGGTCACACCAGTTCCTTACGAAATAACGCGGAATTAGGTAGAGTATCATTGTCAAATATCATGGGCTTCAAAGACGTGACGTGTTTCTATTTGACTTATTTATTTAAGATAATTGTGTGTTGGTTAATTTCCAACAATATTTTTTTTCTATTTATTGTATTACTTTGTTTTCTTAAATTCGATATCCCCTTTTCTTTCTTTGCTATCAGTTTATATTTTTACAGAATATAATGTTCTGCGTTTAAAAAATTACGCCGTTTCAATAACAGGTATAACTTATTTAAAAATACTTGTCCTTCGAATTCGCGAGCGGCCTGTGTAACATAACATGTAAACGGGCGTATTTGAAAACGTCGCTAAGAATTTCGTTTATGATATTATTCGTATTTTTTTTTCTATATAACTATTGTATATCGTATTCCCTATTTCCTATTTGCTTTTAAGGCCTTTGATGGCGTCATCGGTCGGAATATATTCACGCTGAAATTAGTCATCAAAGTTCAGATACAAGATTTACGGAAAATAATAACGATATATTTTTATGTGTTGCCCCCATTTGTTACATTTTCCTAAACCTAAAATTAGCTGTATTAAATGTAGCTTTTTAAATATGTCTGTAGGTACTATATCAATTTGAGTATAAAGAATTACTTGCTAGGAGGAATAACTATATGATATACTTATTAATAGTATTGTTTAGTAAGGTAAAATGAATGTTTATGGGACTTAAATTCTTAGAAAATAATTTAAATTATATGTACAAATAAACCAAAATTCATTAATACTCTATTAATTGCGAACAGCGTCATCTGTTTCCGGCTAGCCCCATTCGGACAATATTACCTTTGAGGGAGTTCATTTGCGTTGCTGTCGGACAAAATTAGAATGGGATAATCCAATAATACTCCCAAGGCCAATTAACTTGCTCATTTACATGGATATCGTGTGAGCGAGCACCTGTTTTCCATTATATCACACAATGGTCATTACCACACGTGTAATTAGTGTTGCTGCGGAGCTAGTGCTCTATGATTCGTGTAGTTCGTTCATATGTATGTATATACATCATCTTCAACCCATTTGTCTTACCACTTCTGTCAAAATAGAAGTTCGTATGTAAATACATACGTATATACCTATGAAGATTTTAAAAAATATAACATTAAATTGCTTAAGAAACCTGATGCGATGTCGTATTAGAAATTAGCAAGAAATCTCACGTCTATCGCGCATGTGTTCCAAGCACAACTTTTTAAAATCCAAAGATAGGAAACCTTTATTCCCTCAAACCGTACGGACAGTAATCACTGTAAATGGAACACCGAGGATCGCAACATCCACTCATCATTCGGAACAAGCCACGGAGCCGAGTGCATGCCGCTGATGTACTTAATTAACACATCGATTGCAATAACTTATTAGTGACGCTATGCTAATGGTGTAATTGATTGTTCTAAAACAAAGCCCATGTTATATTTTCATAACATTGATTAACGAATTAGCTGAGGTCTTCTGACCGAGAGGTAAACATCGTCGCTCTACGGTCACCTCCAACAGTAACAGAGTTGAATCGTTCTTAGAAACAGCATTCTTCTATTTAAACCGCGCACGTTTAACAAATCGCAAATGTATGTAGATTCTATGTCATATGATATTAAGTGCAAATTAAAACGAGTTTTTGGTTTACGTATCATCTTATCAGTTGATTCAAAAGCTCTGCTGTCGTCTTATAGTTGTGGATTTGGCTGATGCTGATGATGATCTCTAGCTTACGTGTGTACTGCAGCTCACGTTGTTCATGCGTTTAATCCGTGGGGCAATTCCAACCCGGTATGTAGGTACATCATGGTTATGCAATTGACCCATAAATCGCGCTCCCCGGCGCGGCGCATGATAATCGCGCTCGGTGTTTAGACAGCGACGCGAATATATCATCCGGCTTTGGATGGTGCTTGAAATATGTACCTACATAGTATATGCATATGTACTTCATGCATGTATTATTTGTATGTCATTATTGTGATGATCATTGCCTTGACGGCCCAGTGGTTGCAAAACGCGACTGCTGATCGAGAGGTTCTGGAATTGATTCTCGGGTCGGGTACTATTGGATTACTTTAATTTTGTAGTAGAAATTGCCAGTGGTGGTTCGGAGTTTGGATTTATGTCTATAGAAAATAAATTTATAGAAAATGAATGAATAGAAAATAAATGGTGAAACGTGGGAGTATACTACACTCCTCTACTTGCCCCTTGGGGGGCTATAGGCGTGATGTTACATTGTTTTTACGTGTTATTATTGAGATGTGTTTGAATAGGATCGAATAAGACTTAATAGGTAGAGTCAAATCATGCACCATATTACACAGGATGGAAGGTAGGACACGAGACGTAGTTAGGCAATTAGCAATATATATACATATAAGGGTCAGTTGGTATAACGGACAGCATGCCGGTCGGTTACCTACACGGTGCCCGGGGTCGCTTGCCCGTCGGACAAATATCTGAATCATGCATTTTATTAATTTTTAATGTGCGTTTTCCGTTTGTCGTTGTGTGTGTGGTGTGTGTAAGTGTGTAAATACGTGTATGTCAGCGTATTATGATCACGACATAGGATATCCTTCTCTTGGTCTGTGTCAATATTATTTTAAAAATTAGTCACTTGCACTGCTATATGCACGGATACAATAAAGCTATTAGCAATGTATTATATATAGAACTTTTTTATTTATCTAGAATTGTCACTAGAATAGAGAGTGGAGCAGGACAGAACAGGACATGAGAATTTATTGAGCAAATGTTGTGTGTCTATCTGCGTGTGGAATGCAGGTCGCGGCTTGTGCTCTAGTATGAATTAAACTGAGTGCATATGTCCACGTTTGTGGCCGTTATCGTGATGTGAAACAGCGTCTGTGGGCTCGCGAGTATTTATTAGATGTTCAGACTGTAGTAGATAAGTTCTATTCTGCTTAGAGATCATGTTATTAACAATGATTACTAGATATCGAAACTGAAGTGTAATAATATTATACCTTAGGATATCTCATGCATTGCTATCCGATTGCATACTATACAAAATCAGCTATCCGATTCTGAACTACCCAAAATCTGCGTTATAATAACCCGACAGTTGATAAGCATTTTGTTATAACATATTTATATATGTACGTAATGTTTCAGTTTGGACCTAACACAAAAATTCGTGTTCGCTCAAATATTTTAAATATTTTAAAAAGAATTCAAACAATATGTCTTAATTGGTAGAAAACATGCGACACGAGTCTGTACTTCATTAACAACAATTATGATTGACTACTTTTTACAATTCACGTAATATATTGTAAACTACACGCAATCTAACAAAGTTATGTACAAAAGTCCCTTCATATAGTACACTGATAGACTGAATAAAATTATATACATTTATATCTATTATTCTATATGAAAAGATCATTCAGCCTCGTTGTATGCCGCTGTAAGCGTGTTACATTTTCTCCTAACACAACTAACTGTTAGTGAAACGATACCGTTTATCGCGTCAAAAATAACACGAAACAGTAGATACGAATTCATTGAAGCTAGGTGAACGTACACGGTTAAATGGACAGACATTCGGCATGGTCAGTTTGGATAATCGCTTTTTATAGCTCAGCGTTTCAATCAGTGTTTGTTGCGGTGCGTTTATAATCTAGAAAATTGGATTAGTAATTTAAAAATATTCATTTTTTGTTTCGCAATTCGTTGTTAGTTGGAAGAGTTGCGTTTCTAGGTGCGAAATAAAAATTATGAATCCAGGTGTCAGTTGTTCTCAATAATAATTGATCGATATTAATTAATACCTACCTATGTATGTCAGCTTTGCTCGAGTGCTTTATTTTATTTGACATGTTGTTTTTGTATCATACGAATTGATTTTTAATAGGAACACTAAATCTAATACTCTTCAGTTTACATAGTTGATGTAATATGAAGGAAAAATAAAGTAACTTGGATTATATATATATATATTTCATTTTCAATCAAACGTTATCAGCGAAGTGTCAGGCGGCGAGATGGGTTCGTAAACTGGAGAGTCGTCTCGTGGGATTGCTTCGGATCAGGAAATTGACCAAATAAAATGCCGTATCGCAAATCCGTTTTTAACTCTTGCTTTATGATGAAAAATACTTGACGCCACTATGGTGGGTTATTTTTAATATCTTTTTTATTCTCTTTCATATTGCTAGTATTGTTAGGCGTTCTGCGTTCGTCGTCACCTTCATCTTCGTCCTTGTATGTATTCACCTATTCGTTTGTTGTGAAAAATTATGGACGTCGTTATAGTGGGTTATTTAAGAATATTTTTATTGCATTTCGTTGCTACTAGTATCAGGCGTTTCTAGTCATCATTATCGCTATTTTCACTGTTGAACGCGTGTCTCCTCGCATAAAAATAAAGCCTTACCGTCTATAAACATACCAAAATAACGCTATTATTAAATATTACATAAGATTGCAACAATCCTGCTGTTTTGTGTTTATCTAACAACCCTTTCATAAAAAGCGTTTCTTATTAGCTCAATATTCGTTTGCAAATTTCCATATAAATTGCTAAGGTACTTACTCTGCGAGCGCAATGTATGGTGTTGTAGAACCTTAAATATATAATGCATTGATCTCCTTGCCCCGTTGGAGCATTTCTGTGTCAGAATTTAATGTATTTCACCAATGGTTCCTACAAATATCACTTACGCAAACAGCACATTCAGGTAAATAAATGTATTTACCTGAATAAGTTTCATTATCGTCATGCTGATTAACATCAGTTATCTTAGAACGAAACCTTACTGCATATCATGGATCATGGTGAAATGTTAGGCTAGGAAAAAAAGAGTAGGTAAGGAACACGGGCTATCTGACATTACTATATGTCAATAACTTCTCAACCCCACACCATTTAAGACGGGAATTCTATCTGCGATCAGCGAGAGCAAGATCAACTAGCATGGTGCCGTTAGAAAACAGCCATAACTTACAATTTGAACAAAAATGAGTTGCTCACATTGGAATACCACATGTTCTAATTTGATCGCTTATCATGTACCGAAGACACTCTCATTGTTTTACTACAGGAACCAATACAGCCGAGGACAAGGCTCGATGGCGCTCATTGGTAGAGACCTACATATGTCCAGCAGTGGACTCAGATAGGCTGATGATGTGTGATTATATGTGGTGACAATACCGCAGTGACCTTGAAATCTGCAATCGAATGCCATCATAGTTTCACCAGCAACACGACTATAAGCCGCGTTACACTCGTATAAAAATACGTAAGCAATAACGCACAATATTGTCGTAAAACTTTGATGAATAGAGGTCCCCACAAATGACGTAACGAGCCTACCGTCCACCTCGTGACCGCGAAATATAGACACTTCGAATAAAATGTTGCCAGTCGTTACCATTTTTCTTAATATCGTTTCGTATTACATGTATCTTTATAAATGTGAGTTTCCTTACAGTAGCGACATAGTTAGAATTGATTATTCGGAGTGCGTGAAGTGTTGCGAAACTTTAATGTTCCTTTCTTGATCACAATTAATTTCCTCGGGAAATTAATGCCTCAAAACATTGTTAACCTCAAGACCGGATTTCGTGGCAAAAAATCCTATATGTTTTGTGTTCCTGGACGTCGCTTTTTGGTGTCTTGAGTAAGATATGGCAGGGAACGTTGGCAAGTTGTTGGAATGAGATAGCCATCTCTACGTTTTCTAAGTCTCTCATGACAATGAAAGCAATTAAATATCTCTAGGTACTTCACTATCACACAGATACGAATATACATAGGTATATCCTCGCATTATTAGTTTTAAAAAACGTATCAAATTTTATGACATAAAGATGTACGAGTGAAGTAACTATGAGTTGTATAAAATTTTTTTATATATGAAAATTAGATATTCTTACGTAGCGTCTATTCTGAACCTGCTCTCTGTCTGAACCTTGCCTTTTCGAGGGCAATAGTTTATCTTGATTGCCGAAACGATTAGCGTCGCATTAACAAGTGTGCGAACAGCGGGCCGGCCATTGTTGTCTATGGTGGATGGTAATTGGTCAAATGTTTGGGAGCGGAAATATTGAATTGTAGCAAAAAACCAGGTTTGTGTGATCCGGATGCGTTCCCACGAGCTCGCCTATTCGTTTGTGCAGGAAGACGAGATGTTTGTATACTGGATAATAACTGGCGTGATTATATTTTTTAAAGCGGTCAAAATTTATATGCGCAGTAGAGTTAATGTCGTCCGTGTTTCGCGGTAATAGCCGGTGATGACGTCAGCACGTTTTTACTGTTCATTATTATTTAAAGCATTGTGGAATACAACATACGTAACATAACGCTTGTATTTTCCTAAAGGGATATGCAGTGGAGTGGTAGTATTTCTACGTTATACCTTTTATTTTATACGTCCCTTTGAATAGGGGATGCGTATATTGTATTTATATGCTTTGAATAAATATGTGTCTGTTTATATTTTTAACTAAAGCATTTAGAAGCCACGTGAATTTTCTACATATTCTCAGTCCCCACATTAGGATTTCTCGTATTTACCTACACACCGGCTTGTCGCGTAGTGTGTTCCGGCTTCGAGGCCCCTCCGGGCACGTGCTATTATCTTTATCTTTATTATGAAGTTAGATGTGGGTCTCATTTGTGTATAATTATCTGTGTGTGTACGCGTGTCTTACATCCACCAGGATGGAATTAACGCCGCGAGGTCTCCTGATGTAGCTATGAGTACTATATATTTAACAAAGTAACAATATACATAACTAATTAAATGATACTATGTCCTCAACAATATGAAAATATGATATTGTTCTTTATTCAACAACTGTACACCTACAATGCTTGCGTCACGATAAATTTTTGTTTTGGTTTCGCTATAACGCGCAAAGCCTACGCCGATAACGTTTACGTGGCTAGTAATTTTATCACGGCGCCTTGAGACAATGGCCCTTTGTGCCCCGTGACAGATGGGGCCCAGGAATCTGGCCCGCAATGACAATTCCAACTGGAGATAAACTAAGTCGCTTCGAAGTTGCGACCCACCCTGTGTTAATGTATTTGTATCTCGAGAAATATTTAGTTGTTGTACAATTTACACGATATGAACAAGATAGAAAAAAATATTACACATTTATTTAAATTGTAGAAACTTTTGTTACTGTCACATTAACACCGAAACGTACGAGTAATTGTCTGTTGATCAACATTAGACGTCGTTTAATATGATTTCCTTATGTAATATGTATGTCTTTTATCCTTGAAAATATACGTGAAAGACTTTATATTTAAAGTAGAGTATTGTCCGCGCTAATATTTTATTCAAACGTCCGAACTCAACTCCAGCGAAATATCGGCTAAGCTCCCGCACTCGGAATATTCTACACGTCTGAATAATACCCAGTTTTCCCATAAAGAATGTATCTGCATACATTGTTGTCTCGCAACAGGCGGCCGCCTGGTAGGTTTGCGCCGTCAAAACACAATATCGCTTTTGTTTTACGCTGTTGAACGAACACAAAACCATCCCGCGTCCGTTTAGCGCGAGTTACTGGCCGCGGTGAAATGAATAAGGAATGCAGTGATGGAATTTATGACCCACATCGGAACGCTGAAGATCGTGAAAATGATTGTGCTATCGAATATATTCCGCGGCAACCACCCGCAACAGCAGTTAAAGACGCGGGAAATAAGTGAGCTATCGGATAAAAGTGTAAAACGTAAAGAAACAGTTTTGATAACGCAGAGTTCGTTGCGCTTGAAGCAGCGGACAAAAACTCACGACAATGTGACCACGCGACATAGCCTGAACAATGCAATAAAAAGTGTGAGTGGTGAAAAACGACTGTCGAATAGTGTAGACGCGATTGTCGCGCACAACGATACCAAAAGCAAAGTGATACGTAGTGCCAAAGGTTTACTAGAAACTAATTTAGATGATCTATTTAACGATGTACATAAACTGGACGGCTGGGCTGTCGAACCAAAGAGCTTAGGTGCAAGTGAACCAGCTTTAACATCGAAAGAGGATAATGCGAAGAAATCTAAAAAGCGTGAATCTTTCATGTCCGTTGATGACAGTGAAGAAGATTCAGCAACTGATAGTGATTCTATGGATGAAGTGGTTCGGGAAAGGAAAAAATGTATGGGAGCGCGGCGCTTCGGTCACATGCTACGCAGGGTTATATCTAGAAATGGTAAGTTTTAATGGCTCTGTTTATTTTTTTTCTTATACATACATATAATCGATGGACATATCATACGATTGATGAACGACAGTCACACCAGAACTGCGGGAATACTATTTATTTATTTGTGAATTTGCCATTTACATATGTTTCTTAATTGTGTATGAAACGTCGTACGAATCGAATAAGGTTAAGATCATACGGTAAAATAATGTAATTTTATTCAATGAGAGTAGAAATGAAAGTCGTTAAACGGACTTTAGTGTTTTCCAAAATTGAAGTACTAATAAAATTGAAAAACTAGTTATCAAATTGTAAATTTCATTTTAAAGAAGCAACTGCATACACTGACTGAAATCGTTCTTGTAACATTTCACTGAGCGACTGATTCTATTCAGTGACCGTTGGGAGTGGAAAATAAAACTGAAGCGATGAGGTTAAATTGAAACGACGGCGTCATTTATTTGTTTTCAATTGTAGCAAATTGTTCTTCGGCCGTGATTGTGATAGTTACTAAAGAATCTCCTTATTTTATTACCTCATATATGTTTCTAGATATCTTTAGATAGTTTCCTAGCTATACTTTTTCGATTATTATTTGTGATTTGATTACGATGTTCAATGAACACGATATTGAGATTGTAAATAAACTCATTATAATATCCTAATAATAATATAATATCCTATCGTTTGGTAGTTTTTGAAATAGTTGCTAAACCACATCCAAATTTAATTTTTGATTACCCTTTCCAAGCTTAGGTACTTCGTCTAAATTGTGTAAATGACCATGGTATCTATTTCAATAGATATTAGTTTAGAGCTATGGCTTCTGAGAGTTATTATTATTTCTTAATTATTCTCAAATACTCTAGCGGTATATTTATGTATAACTATACACTTCATAATCCCGCAGAATGTGGTGGATAAATTATGATTGCAAATTCACTTTTTGTATAATCGAATAGATCTTCAGTTAGAATCTAATTACGCGATATTCCGTAATTGTAATATCCACTATAGCGTCTCAGTAGCGGAGTTTGTTCAACTGTCCGATTGTTATAAGTAGCAGCACGCTCCACGATCTGAATGTCAATTGAGATTAATGTCCTACTCATTATTTCGCTTCGTTAGTCGTCTTGCACTAGTGCTTGTTAATGCCGAGCCACAAACTCTGTTAGAAGTGTGTTATTATTGTATATATATGACAGTGTTGTTACGGTTTCTTGTTGGCTTCGTCAGTTGTTAAAGGTATTTTAGACGCGTATGAATAGCCTCAATCAGAGTCTAATTCATTTCCTTACCAATTGGAGTTAAGAATGGAATGTTAACGAATAGCATAGATGTACATAAGTGCAAGACCTGCGACATAAGGTGACAATTTAAACATCTTAGATTTCACCATAATGTCCTCTAATGCGTATGGAGTCTGTGATCATACAATTGACCAGCGTGGTAGACTAGTCTTAAATCTTTTCGACATGATTACCCGCGTTCAACTCGAAGCAATAAAGGGGTTGATGATAATTATGATATTAATTATTTGAGCCTTGACTCTAATGAAATTACTTACCGATGCCAAAACATCTGCATACGCACAGAACTTACATAATAGTTTCCAAATTGAATTAGAAACTGTACTAGTATCGCTAAGATATTCAGCCGCGTGCGGGTAAGTTTACAGATCTATTTAGCGATGGGAATCGCTATCAAGACCGCGGGTCGCTGGGGAATTGGGGCTGCCAAGTGTCGTATTACGTTGCTATATAATGGCACTATTAGATATTGTGACGACAACTATCGAGATTATCGAGAGACAACTATGTAAATTTTGTTCAATTTTTCCTTATCCATAATGATCATTATATCATTAAATAATTATATTTGTATTTAATACACGTTAGTTTTTATCCAATATGTTGATTATAGATCACGCTTACGCTTGAGTCGGAACACAAAAGGTTTCAAATGTTCTGTTGTATTATGTTTTGTCTAACAATTATCAACTAGATATTGAGATTCCCTTAAGTTCTTCTTACTTTATATTCACTGTCTTGTTGATGAGGGCTTTTAAAAGGTGATTAAAAAAAAAAACATTCCATTCCGCTTCAGACGCTTAGTCTAGCCTACATAATGCAAGTTTCTTACGGGCTTCGATGCATTAGATGTCCGTTTCGCCAACACGCTCCGGCACTTACTGCTCGATACTTTCGACCTAATTTCCAATGCGGTTCTCTGTTTAATAATCGTAAAAGTTAAAAACTCGTTAGACGGCGGACGTTACCGAGAGCGTCGTGGGTACCTATTTCTCACGTTGTGTCGTTCACCTGCACTGCTCGAACGTGCACGCCGTTATCCCTTAAAATACTGCCAGTTCTCCATATAAACATGGCCGTTTTATAAGCTGGAGCGTAGATAGGTTAGAAATTGTTTTGGTGCTTCGTGAATAACTTAAGCAATGTTAGCTAGGATCAGTGAAGGTTTACGGCGATTACATAAATAGTGAAGGAAGCTTTTTCTTGGTAACATCTTAAACAATTTTACATGAGGTTATTAGTCGTTGGTAATGGTTAAATAATACTTTAAAGTTAGTAATGTATTGACTATTTCGTGTTAGAACTACCCCTCAATGTACTATTCGGTCTCCTGAGTAAGTAGTTACGTTATAGTATTCTTTCGGTTCGCAGTAAATATGAGTCGTATGTAGTTCTTGTGTGAAATATTTCACCGTGTATTCGTGATTCGTAAGGCTAGCATACCTAATGTTTGTGTTCTAAAATTATAAGGGCAATTGGCTGTTGAGTCGATATTGTCTCTAAGCTTATATCAAATAAAGAGATTTGGAAGCATTTAGATCTATCGAAATATGTAGTTTATTTGATCATTAAGTGTTGTCAGCTGTTAATAATATAATAAGAGTTAACAGGTGACAGTAAAAATATATTGTTAGAAAATTTGTGTATGACAAAGTTTGCCAAAACTACACTCTTTAATAACTTGTGACTAAGTTTAATGTAATAGCAGGATACATTAAAATCTCTACGATATATTGTAGTAACCTCGATGTAAGTTAGTTCAAATTGGGCCCAGTTTAAAAATGTTTGAAACGCAAAATTTTCCAAAATGATCCTGGAACCTTCACATAAATCACAGTTTCAGTAGTTCTACCTATGCGTATGACGGTAATATTAAAATAGATCACTACAGTTGGTCAATACAATAATAATAGATCACGAACTGCATTAATGTGAAATTGTGTGGTCGAGAAGTGTTCGTTCTGATTTATTTTTGTACTTTCGAAACCACAATGAGCGATGTTCTAATTTTGACCCAACAACTGCATTATAACGACTCTCTGTATTTATGTACATGACGTATCAAAGTTCGATCCACTGTTACGCTTGGTTTGCTCTCTAAAAATGTAATCTTAATATAGGTTTGGATGGTCATGCACACAAAGAAAAGACACAAAATACTATTATTTTTCTTTTATTAGACTGTAGGCGAACGTTTTGTCGTTATCTATTGTCTAGTGTCTATTTTAGATACGTTGCTTTCGAAATACAATATTTTAGTAACTTAAGTCTGTTGAGGATTTATAAAGAGGTGCTGAATAAGGTATCAGTATGGACGATATTGTTTAACTCTAATACCAATACCGGTCAACACTTAGAGTTACCTCTGATACCAATGAACCCTGAGAGTTAGGTTATTGCCGCTTAATATATTAAAATAGTACAGGACAATTTTAGGACGGTACACAATTTCTAGAAGGCTGCCTTATCGTCACTCTGTTATCACAACAGCGACGATTTGTGTATCCTGGTGATAACCTCGTGGAAGGTGTCTCGTCTTGCGCCTCACTTCCTGGTCGCTCGATTCCTTAACCCTATTCAGAAAAGCTGTAGAGATCAATATGGCCAATATCATACAACAAAAATCAAATATTTTACTAAAAGTGCAAGTACAGCGGTGTCCTCAAATCAATTACTCTACCCAATTTTAATAAAAAAAAAATATATTTATTTCATCCCTATAGAATTTTTATCTTTTTAATCTACCGTCGTTTTGTCGAAGGGATGTTCGGTAAAAGCTTTGTAAACCTTTAAACAAATTTAAACAGGGCGCGATGACTTCCGAACCACTTTACTCAATCCGCCGCTGAAAGGAGGCGACGAGCTGTGAAACGAAAAAAAACCAAAGACGGGCTCGAAGAAAGGCTGGGTAGCTACTAGGTTTAAAATATCGACTGATCAGAGCTAAAACCGATCCTGTTAGCTTAGAACTGTGTGGTGTTCTATGAATACATTGAATTTTTCATCTGGTGTTTTAATAAAGGGGTAGGTATACTCTCAATATATCAAATTGAAATTAAATTTCTGCTATCCATTTGAATATCTATGACAGTTCTCTTAGTATTAGATCATAAAAATAAAATAATAATATTTATAATGTTATTATGTTAAGACTGTTATTGGAATATGATTGTGTATATTTTCATAAAATTAAAGTAATTTGTTTGGTAGAAGTTCTATTTCTCCACGTTGTGTTGTTGTAAAATATACCAATGTACTCTCTTTCTTAAATACCACGTGCATGAATCTAAATTTGTGATTTTCGAGAACTACATTGGGACGGAGATAAGATTTAAGGTTTCATGTTGCTCTAGAGTGGAGACCGCGACTTGGCAAACGTAGCATAGGACACCCTCCAGCCAGGTGGAGTAACGATACACGAAAAGTGGCTGGCAGTGGTTGGAAGCGTAGAGCAGAAGATCGTGCTCAGTGGCGTGCCATTGGAGAGGCCTATGTCGAGCAGTGGACGATGACAGGCTGATAGTGTGCGTGTTTGTGTTTTGTCTGAGAGTATTCCTAAAGCATCTTTAATCTTATTTTATTTGCACGGAGTACTTGTGGCTGACTTACAATATTTTAAATATAGAAATAAAATTCAAACGACGTAATATGTAAAATTATGAGTATCAGAACAATTATATAACTACATCAGGTAATTAAGAAGCGAAAATAAAGTACTATTGGACGGCATGCACGTAGAGAATTGCGGCATATCCGCTGCGGCAGTGGCATACATCAATCATATCCGTTAGTATGAATGTCACTAGCACTTCTAGTTTTTAGCATTTCTAGTTTTCTGCAATTAATCGTTATGGTGAAAATGACACAGATTTGGGGTTGTCGGGGGGCTAGACGGGGGTCGACTAGTGTAAGATACGTCACCAAGTAGTAATTTATTTAGATTTATCAGAAGTCCCATTTCTTTGGGTATAATTTGTTATTCTGACGTAATAATTATAGACTCCAAT
>DWME01006279.1:0-13832 GCA_018244795.1 Parelbella ahira ahira | reverse complement strand
GTAAATTATTATAATATACACATACATAATGTAAGAAATAATAAATAGTGTTATGTTTTTTAAATGTAGTATTTTACAGCATATGTACATTCATGTCATCACCATTTTAAAGTACTGCCTTTTTATATTAACAGATGAAAAAATTGCAAGGATGCAAGGGTGAATGCAAATCAAGAACTCCTAGGTTCAATCCCCGGTTTAAGTACCTTTGTTGTTCTATGTGGAGTAAAAGTTGAGATCTCCGGCCGGGCGATGTCGCTGCCTGGGGACCGCGGTCTGAATGTTAACTTCGAATCTTCTATATATACTGTGATTCTATGGAACTGCGATAGCGCGTTCTAGGGTGCGTCTTCTGATTGGCCAGTCTCAGTATGACGCATGTGACGTAGTCTATTGTTTACTATACTCGGTGCTCGTGTGTGTGTTTAGCATTTTTCCATGTGAGGCGCGCGCTCATATTACTGTAAGTAGCGCGTCGCTACATCACTCCCCCTCCACTGTTGGAATGATGTTGTAACTCTCGTATGCCAGTGTCGTCTCGGCCGTATGTGCCGGAATGTTGCGATACGTGCGCCAGTCACGGTGAGGGAAACCAGGAAACCTCTACTGCGTGCTGCGGATCGCTAAACTTGAGCTTGATGAGGAAACCAAGGTGCTTTGTCGGCTGCTCGTGGAACCTGGTCATCGTGCTTGTTGCTGCTGGCTTTGACTCCATGACTTCATGTACTTGCCGAAGGACATCAGATACTTCGAGAGGATCACCAATGATGTGGACTGTCGGTCTATCACGTCGAGTCACCAATATGGAGGAAAAGGGGAGATCGCCCGCCAGGCGATGTCGCTGCCTGGGGACCACGGTTTTCTTTCGCAGCAGTGCGAGTAGGTGACTGTTTATTATGTTAGCTTCAAATACATATACAGTTATGGGTATGTGCATACGGCACATTACTTCCCCCTTAACAAAAAAAATTATATAAAGCGAAAAATTATAAGGGTAATAAATTCGCACAAGACTTTTTGATTAATTTCACTGAACACTGACATATTTCACACATCACACACCTACGTAATTATATTTATCGTCGTTCGCTGAAGAGGAGGCTGGGGAACGTAGCCAACGGGGCCTTGTTCCAGCCTCCGGGTTGATCGTAGAGAACGCAAGGGGTGCAGCTGTAGTTGCTCTCGCATATAGCTTCCGTAAGCTATCTTACAGTTTCTCCACAAAACATATGCTGTTGCATCCAGACTTATAAATAAAATTGTAAGTAGCATCCAGTCATGGTTTAAACTTGTGGACTGGCCTGCTGCGGCACTAGTATCTGTCCCACCATTTTGAGCAATAATGATCTCTTCCTTCTATTCTGTACTTTGGGCTTTTCCCATTTTGTAAGTATGTATGTCTATAGTATACAGGGATAAGTAATGTACCGATTTGCTTCACGTTGTGGTAAGTAATGATGATTATTTAGGTACAATTAAAACGTATAACTGGACGACGGGTTCTCTTACTGGTGCTGATGTAGGTTCTTTCGCAGAATCATGCACGTGCAGGGATGTAGTATTACTGGCAACGCTGGGTTCGCTATCTGTTGCTACGGTGTAGCCGCGCGCTACTTACTGTAATATGAGTGCGCGCCTCACATGGAAAAATGCTGAACACGCATCACACTACGAACACCGAGTATAGTAAACAATAGACTACATCACATGCGTCATACTGAGACTGGCCAACGCGCTATCGAAGTTCCATAGAATCACAGTATATATAGAAAATCCGAAGTTAACATTCAGACCGCGGTCCCCAGGCAGCGACACCGACTGGCGCGAAATCTGCCCTTTTCCTCCACATTCTACATTGAAATTAGTTTTAGTAGCTTGTAGTCCGAAACTAGTGACCCTTGTACGACAATATGCTTCCTCCGTAATCTGTGTTAAGATGAATAACATAACGGATAAATTGTATAAGTGTGCTACAAACATCAATCGACCTCATTAAAGATACAAGTATGATGTTATGTTATTGTAAAAAAAAATTATTTGTGACACCAGTTGCACTAACAATGAGGTTAAGTACACAATAGAGCATTTACTATTTACATTTACACACACTCAACGTTGAGCACAATCCATAACGTTTTTTTACAACAAATTTAGCAAACAACAAACAAATGTATATAGTACTTCATTGAGCATTGGCAACCGCTTCATGACGTCTGTATTGTATGTTTTTCACAGTAAATACTCTAATGTGTATCTAAAGGTATTGTTAATTTTTTTTTCATTGATTTGAATGTGAGTTGTATATATTTGTGTTTACGTGGGTATATTGATTTACATGTGTACATATGAATTACAAGCAATAATGTAAATAGTGTGAAATAAAAAACTGATCTATTTATATTTGTTTTATCATTTACCAACCTTATCTCTTATCGCCTCCACACGAAGTTATTGAGCATTAGATGCAACTGGTCCTCAATAGCATGAATCAAACGGTAGTTTATGGCTACGTTCATAATTAATGTTCAGTAACAATATGATCAACACGTCATGTAAGTGATTCATGGTGAAGGTCAGGTCGACATTTGCAGCAAAAGATTCGCGAACGTGTTGCTAACCTTGTAATCGTATGCTTTTTTGGAACTTCCCATTTCGTAACCCCTAGAAATACGGAATGAGATTGTTATCGTTACTTGTTTTAAAAGTACTTTTGTTAACATTTGTGAAACTATTAAATGAGTTCAAATTATTTTCATGTTTTGCAAAACAGTGAGACTAAGAATTATTCAATCTCGTTGGCACTTTTTAAAACTATTCGGTAATCAAGGTAAGTAGGTAGTTAATCTCAAAACACGAAAAATCAATGTAATACTTACTCCTGTACCTGCATAGTTATTTCCCGGGGCTATTTACAAGACCTGCTGCTCGTGTAAGTACGTAATCTTCTTTAATAATATTCTTCAAGATGAACTATTTTTCATTTGATACAATAAACATTTTCAATACAATATTTCCATGCGTTGCTGAAGAAAATTCGGAGGGAAATTTAAACCTCGAACATCTGTTTCTTTATTCGTAAATTGTCGCAGGCAAACTCAATTAAACTGGCCAATTTTTGTGACAGAAACTATTCGAAATTTCCTAAATATTATTTTGTATAACAATACTTAATGTTGAATACAAATTAAAAATATGTATTTGAGAAGGTATAAATGTGTTAGGAATGGGAAATAAAAAAGGTACAAAATTGCAAGTCTGATTTTTATTGCTGTTACAGCATCCGTTTATAATACAAACAAACATTATCGCTTACATTTCACATGTGAAAATTCAGATCGATCCGCTTATACCAATCGTTCCTACAATCGCGTTCATCTTGTTTAGTATCCAAGAAAAATGTTCATGAAAAAATATACACTGTGTCTATGCTGCTGACATTTTCATATCCAAAAAAGTCTCTCAGTGGGTAAATCACATCCAAATCTAAAGCTATATTAAGTACTTGGAGTCACATAAACATAATCAGTTTTAAAATTACCAAAAAAAAAACAATGGAAGTCTGACTTCGAAGGCAGTGCACATTTTGATGTTAAAAAAAACTAAACGTCTAAAAACTTAGATTAAATTATAATTAAAAGTCTGTTTACACTCGCGCCAGGCTGGCTACTCCTGCGTAAATCGACTAAATAAGACTAGAGTATCGACAAAAAGTGTCACAATCTCATAATTTAATACAATGTTTCAGACTACCTGGCATTAAATCAAATGTGCGTGCATGTTCCTTGGCCAATGTCCTGCCCCGGCTACGTCGCGTAACTACGTCACCAAATGTTATGTACGTCATTATTATTATTATTATTGTCGATTTGGGCAGCTAGCCCTACGGGAGTATTGTATTAAAGTTTCTTAGCTTAGTTTTTTGAGAAATAAAACAATAAATAATACCCATGTTCAGCTACTTTGCAAACGCTGATGAATTTACGTAGAGGTTACGTATCTCGTTGGTATGACTTTTTACCTATTTTAACCATAAATTGTCTTGAGGCATGGAACGTAGACTGGTAGATTCCAGACTATTCCAGAACATACAAAAGCGATAAGGTTTCCTAAAGTGTCGCCATAACATTTTTCGAAATCATATTTGCGAATTGAGATGCACTATTGTTACCATCAGAGTAATTAAGCCAACACTCAGTTGATTTCACCTCCTTGTTTAATAAAAAAGATGTTATTCTTAACATACGGGTTTACATTATACCATAATTAAATGCCACTAAATGCCGTAAATAAATTTCCCTTTTACTTATTGCATTTGCAGTCAGCCGAAAAACATAATCAATCATTAAAAGTACCACATAATGATGATCCCAATTCCGGACCAAAATTTACCGATTTGTGTGAACCGTTTAATCGTCACAAAGTGGATTTTTAATAAATTTAAATTTATTAACGCAATCGATATCAGTTGTACGTAACTAAGACAGCTTGAAACGTTTCGTTATGATAATTGAATGGTTTTTACTAAACATTCAAAAATGATCATAAAATCAAACACGCGTGTACGACACCGGTAAATATTATGCAATCTGTGGAGACAAACTATTCATAAAGATTCAACAGACAGATTAATATAAAAAAATAATACATACTGTACTATTTAAATGCAGAGCTTTCTAAATAATGTAGGAAAAAAAAACCGCGAGCAAATGTCAATGTTCAATAGATACAATAAATCATAGTCCCTTCGCTCGTGTAGTGATATGCACTTTAAAATATCTATTACATTTTTCAGCCTTTTTATTATTATTTTAATTTGGTTAATATACACATTACTATGCAGTAATTAATTACTATGAAAATGAGATTGTACGTAACTTTACTATCCTACAATGGACAAGTAATAATGAATGAAAATATGTTTTATCAAAATGAGCCAAATTACGTTATACATTTATATGATTTCTTAGCACTTGGATAAATAAAAAATTGCGATTAATTTTCACACGGGTTATAATAAAAATGACAGCTGATATAATATGGCGGGAAACATATGGCATTGGGTTAATGACAGTTCGAATCTACCTTTTCGACAAGCAACTGAAACTAGTGTCGACACTAGCGATAATAAAACAAGATATTAACCCACTCTAAAACCTTTCAGGCTAAAAGCCTAAATAGTACTTTTTAAATTACGTGACAATCTATGGTTTAGCCGTGATCCCGTCTGAGGGAAGTGACGTTACATAGTATTAAAATTTATGTGACGATATCTTCTCCTATTTAAAATGAATAGAATAAAAAATATTGCGATTACGCTTTGTAACAAAAACATTGATCTTTCCCTCATTGAACAATATTTTTACTGTTATTCGTCAACAAACTGAAAGCAATATTGCTTGTAAGCAATTATGTTAATTATTTTATTTGAAAAATGCTTTAAACAATCCATAAACATTGCATATCACCACACGAACGAACGAACATGATTATGTGCCTGATATATTATCAAATGTATATTAACCACAGACGTTACAATAGATCAGTTTATTTATTGGGGTACTAAAACTAAGTTAACTTGGTGGAAAATTATTGAAATGTTGCAGCCCTATTTTTTATGACACTTTCTACCTACAATTGTTTTGCTTATATTGCAGTTTGCTTATATTTCATTGGAGGTTGTCCACGCGGTTTTTAACCGTTTTACCAAAACATTCACCGCAAGTCGTCATGCGTTTAGACATTTCCGATGCTCTAGTAGTCTACAAAATAAATGAACTGTACGAATCGTCTTTCGATATTATTTACGTCATAAGGGAGGCCTTTAAGTTCTATTTACATTATTAAACGTAGGTTTGTATGTTCATTCGTCACATTTTTAGAAACAGAACAATATATTTATCAATTTAAATAGTAACAAAACGCGCAAGACAATATATATTAACCGTATAACAGAACCGCAAAACTTAGTATTTTAGAATTTGGGGAATTTATAAATAACCATCAAATAATTACAATATATTTTTGTACTGCAAATTCCAAAAAATATAATACGTATAATCCGTACAGGAAGAGCTTGGTGGAACATATTCCAGGCCTTCCCAAGCCCAGCAATGGGATGCAAAGTGGTCCAGTCATATCCACAAAAATGCGAAAAATAACAAATAAATCGACAGTACGACATTCTGTCAACGGTTATTCAGTTTTATCATGACTTATGCTTTAAAAAATCTAAATAAACGCGGTGTAAATATTATGCGTTTCAACCACAGAGTAAACAACTCCAGTACACATTCGGGTTCGTTAGTGTTCGCCACCCCTCCCCTTCTCGCATGGAGCTGAAGGCTTACGGACATATTCGTACAATATTACACGTATGTAGCAAATGTATATACATTGCATCACATGGCTGAAATACAACACGGGCTATGGATACTTACAAACGGACCGGTTCGGTCTCTATTTCAAAAAAACATTTCAAGCCGTTCAACATTAAGATAATAACTTGTGGTGCACGTAGGGCGTTGAGAAGACAAACTTAATCTTTAATCAACCGAACGATGTAAATCCGGAGTATATAAACAATGTACTATAAATGTGAGCCGCCGCACTGCAACACTCAGTCAACACTTTCAAACACAACAGAACTGTCATGGCGTTAACAACTGTCAAGTTGCGGGTCCGCAATCTTTTTCAGTATATAATAAAGATATATATATTTTTATTTTTAAATTTTCAACAAGAACAACGCAGCGTCGCGGCACTTGTATATGCACGATTCTATGTCACAATGGTACGGTATGAATAATAATAATGTTTTATATTATGACGTCATAATACATGACTAGTAGAGGAAATGGGTTACACAAATTTTCATACCATTCATTTGAATTTCCTATTCGAGTGTTTTGGAAACATATACAATGTTTTTTAAAGTACAATTTTACTGCAAGATGTACATCTATTTATGTACATCTTGAAATCTTGATATCGTTCGTTCGTTCGTATATACAAGACATTGATAATAAAGTTACAATGAGAACTTAAAATTTTTCCGTGATCTTCGTACTGATTTTATTTTATTTTATTTTATCTAATTTTCGTACTCTTTATATTTACTATAATGTTCAGTTCCATATAAGTTTCATAAGCTCTCTATTGATGCTATAGTACCACACCTGTAAAGCTATTTCGTCAACACTCATCAAGTCTGATATCATACATTATGCTATTCCAAATATTTGTAGACTATGATCGTCAACACGACTTAGTCTTTTTACAATAAATAGGTCTCACCGAGAATATTCTGTTCCAAATTGTTCCCCTTTGGGTACCACCCCCCTTTAGGTACCATCCCGCTTTAGGTACCACCAATCATTGGATATACCAATCACATCATATTTTATCAAAATTCTCAAGGATTCGAATCTCGTTCACAATGTAGAGATACATTATGTACATATATCATGATTTGCCAATAAAGGTTATAGGTTATTAAAGGTTATACATTGTGCATAGAATCGGGCATATTAGTCCGAATACGGCGGCGAGCATAAAACCCAATAATTCGACTAAAGTCAATAGAACTACAATAGAAATACAATGGAGAAGAGTCAATCAAGATCTCGTTTTGTACATTTATCACAATAATATTCAAAAGAACACGCGTTTCATTGCAGCAGAGACGTACGGATGGAAGGACTTCCCGTGGGGACCGATTGATAGAATTATTCACATTTCTGTCAAAAAAACTCACCGAGAATTCTTCGGGACGATTACTTTAAGAAAATCATTCGTCATAAAACAATCGATTATCAATAACAATCGAATAATATTCAAATCGATATCGACAGAACAGAACGGTGCAATTTTTTTATCAACCCAAAGGATGTCTATGCAATAATTTTATCAATCTGCACCAATTTACAACAAAAAATAGTTTACAACAAATGTTTTATCGCGAAATGTTTTATCGATGCAAAAATAAACGCTCTGATATTGTGCCGGGTCGCGTGCGAGCGCGCTCGCGACTCAAAACACATTAGTAGGTAATCCAGTTCGGTTTGGCCGGACCGATGTTTGTATGGACTTGTTAAGTAACAAAACGGGGGACGCGAAAACGGTAAAACTTCGTAGAAAAAAAAAAAACAAAAAATTATAATAGTAGTAATAGTAAAAATAAAGAAACAATTGAGATCAGTGTAAGGCCCATACAAAAATCGCATCGTACGTCGCTGGGGATCGACTGCAGAAGATATATCGCGTAGAAATATGTTTAAAATATCTTTGTTTTGAAAGTTTAATATCACTCAAATTGCGAGCCGAATAATCTTGTAATTAGTAAAATTTTAAAAGGATATTACAAACTCAATGACAGCGAGATCAGTCGCGACCTTACAAATGTTTATACACTTATTTGTGTTTAGTGTTTCATCAAATTAGAGTTTATACATAAAAAAGAGACCTTATAAAGTAATTCAAATATCTGTCGATGTTCTATGCTATGATCGTCAATATTTAAATTTGATTTATACCTAATAACATTTGCTATCAGTACATTTTGGTCTCTCAGATTCTGGTATTTTAATATTATGCTTATTACAGGGTTACTAAATTTCATTTTTCATTTTACGTACGACCAACCCGAATTTTTGGATAGTTAGGTTATGTAAGATCTCTTTTGAAAGTTTCTGCTCGCTTTTAAAATCATAAAATATTATTAATGTTGCGACACTATTTCTACCCGACATGTCTTTGTGTGTCCATGGACGGGAACGGGTTAAATTTTTGAAGTTAAAACTTAGGCTGTTAGTGGTAATAATCATAATTCCAAATAATCATTAAGATATTCTTCAAAAAATATTTTAGTTTCTACAAGAGACTTCCATGTAACTGTTTAATATGTATATGAAATAATCATAAATATCGACACCATTGAAGGTTGGATTAATTTAATCATAACATACTCCATGTTGTTATAATTTAATAAATTGATGCAACATGGGAGTATCGAAGCTCGTCTCTTTTCAGTTAAAATGAGTATGTATCCTTGTGCAATGCAAAAATTCAATCTTTTCCCGTCCATAAAGCGGTTGCTGTGCCCGGTTTGAGGATGTGCGCACCGAGCTTATGATGGGCAGACTTCAGATGGCCGAGTCCACGGACGCTAGGTGGAGGATGTGCAGTCAGGCGTCAGAGCAGAGCTGCTTGGGCGTGTAGACGGAGGCGTTGGGGTCGAGCGGCGAGCCGTCGCCCAGCCGCATCTTGGACACGGCCGCGCCGACAGGCGCCATATACTCCGTCGGCATCACCGCCAGCATCTGCGCCTTTAGCTCCTCGAGCTCCTTCTCCTGCCGCGTTATTAGGCCTGGAATAACATTACTATTATTATTCTTGTCAAATCAGATTCCTTACGTTATAGGTCAAATATGATAAAGCTACCTGTTACAATTTTTGCTAAATATGTATGAAGAGAGTGAATGGAGAAGAAACTCATCAAGTCTGTAAGGATAGAGATATTCGACACCGCGTGCTGACCGCCTACCACGAAGTGGAACAATGTAAAAGCACAGGAGGCACAACCGACCTTCCTGTATCTGCATGTGGCGCTTGGCATCGCCGAGCGCGGACAGCAGGTCCAGCTTGACCCTGGTCTCGGCGGACAGCGAGCGCTCCAGGTGCGTGGCGCGCTCCTGCAGCGCTTGCAGCGCGTTCGTCAGCCGCGCGCTGTTGCCGCTCGCTCCGTTGCTGCTCGAGCTCGAGTTGGCCGCCGCGCTGGCCGCCGCCGCCGCCGATGCAGCCGCCGCAGCAGCCGCGGCCGCCGCTGCCGCGTCCTCCTGCCGCGTTTCTAGCGTCCTCACCTGTAACGTTATGCCAGATATCAATTACTATGTGAACTTGATTATGTCTCATGTCATGTTCCATTTTTGATACTTTAATTGTATATTTTCATTTTCACCTTAATCTATTATTAATTAGGGCATATCACACAATTGCCTGCAATATATTCAAGTGTAACCTGTCATGGTTCATAAGATTTATAATCGAGCACAGGTACGACTCGCCTCTAAAGTAAAGGTGGAATATCTATCCACTTAATATAACAATATTCTATGGTGGTCTTCTTCTTAACTATACAATTCGAATAATAACGCTGATATGGTGAGTGGTTTAAATACGTTTATTTTTTACAAATCTTAAATACTTCGTACTTCAACATGATTTTTTTAAATTGAAGCAAGCATGCGGATTGCCAATTTTAAATTTAAACCTCTGTATAGGAGCCCTGTAATGTTACAAAACAGTTATGGACATAAAAGAATCATCTACCGAAATGTCGAGGGTAGAATCTGCATCGCTAGCCCGCACAGGAGCATCATCGATATACCTCCTGGGGCAGATGGCGCTAGAGGCGGCCGGTGCAGATCGGGTTGCACATAAGCAGAGAGAGCAGTGACCTGGTCGGCGGCGTGGTGCAGGTCGCGCTGCAGCTGCGCGGCCCGCTCGCGCGCGCGCTGCAGCTCGCGGCGCAGCGCGCCCGCCTCCGCCTCGGCCGAGCGCGCGCGCGCCTGGCACTGCTCGCTCTCGCACTCGCTGCTGCCCACCGACGTACGGATCGATCATGTCATCTTGTACATTTTAAGCGTCCTCGACGATTCGGGACTTATATCGTTATTACATGTTAATTATGCAGATATTAATATTTTACCATCGTAATCGTATCGGATGATTCCTTACAGAACTACATATATTTGATGTATTTCTCCAATAACTCGTCATAATAATAATTTTAAATGTCAGTCCCCGATTTAAGTGAAGTGTATCACTTGCGTATTCAGTTGATCGGCAGCAAGGGGTAGTATGGCAGCGATAACTGAGCGGTGGAGCAGTACGTACCCGGGCGGGCGCGCGGCCGTGCGCGCGCGCAGCAGCTGGTGCTCGGCGGCGGAGCGCGCGCGCCGCTCCTCGCCCAGCCGCCGCTCCAGCGCCGCGCGCTCGCCCGTGCGCCACGTCGACACCCTGCACGCGAGCCCATACTTCACGTCACACGTCACAGATAATTATATATACTAAAACATCAACTGTTCTCCCTCCCCTTTGAAGCCGACAGCACATTAACCTCCCCTCTGACATTTCAAGCGGCTCCAGACGACGGTGACTCCTTGCATCGGTTGGCTCATTTTGTCAGTTAATCAGATTCGTCGCCACGAAAAAAGATCACAAGTTAGCTAGGTTGGCGAAGAGCAGTAGGAGGGCAGGGGGCAGGCTCACTTGTGCTGCAGCGCGGCATGCGCCTGCTTGAGCTGTGAGTGCTCGGCGCGTCGCAGGCGCTCGGCGGCGGCGGCGGCCGCCAGCGCCCTTTTGGCCTCCGCCTCGCTATTCTTCGCCGCCACCAGCTCGGCCTTCACGCGTTTCAGCTCTTCGCTGCATTCGCGCACTGTTCGCTGGAAATTATATCAGGTATGTAATTACATCTTCACGGCGAAGCCTTTCATCGTTCCCTTAATTATTGAAGTCGAATCTTCTATTAAAATGAAAAGGGTTAGATCTTAGTCTGCCATACTAGCCAAATTGAAATATTATAATAACAATTCTGTCTGTTATGCACATTATCAAAATCCTTTAAAAACTTATACTTAGACTATGTCAGTAATCAAAACAATAAAAAATCCAATTTATGAACAGTTATTGTTACTATAAGACAAATACCTGTTCACGTTCTCTTTCTCGTTCTCGTTCTTTCTCTCTCTCCTTCTCTCTTGTTTCACGTTCTCTTTCTCTCTCCCTGTCCTTGTTATTACCGTTCTCTTTGTGATTCTTCACATTTTCTTTTGTACTTTCCACTTCTTTTTCTTTTAATATTTGTTCCTTTACTAAAATATGGAGAACATTTTGGAATGGTTTAATAATGCTATAACATTTTTCTGTTAAGTAACTATATAACATTAACATCCACCTTTACATTTAAGATAATATATCCGAAACAACTATTTCTAATTTTTATATTTCAGCTACTGTGCAGCAACATGCTACACGCAGAAATCAACCTGTCACTTGTGACGAATGAGCCTTTTCTTCCCCATTTGACTCTGCTTACCAGTGCCTACAGTACAAGCTGTAACTTAGCTATCGTTACTTGAAATTTAAACAGATTTTTTTAACTGCAATATAGCACAGTGCCCAGTATACTCACTATGTTCTGTACTCTTATGACTATGACTATCACTGCTATCTTTATCCTTATCCTTATCTTTGTTTTTATTCTTTCTTTTCTCTTCTCTTATACTAATAGCCTCTTTCTTCTCACACTTTGATACTCTGGCATTTCCTGTAACACATAAATATATACATGTCATAGTAAAATTATGAGACATATTTTTTTTATTTCTATTAAATTGTTATTAATACTTGACTGCTTTGTTGGTCAGGTGGATGCAAACGCGACTGTCGATCGGGAGGTCCTGGGTTCAAATCCCGGGTCGGGTACTATTGGATTTTTCTAATTAAGAATTTCTAGTAGGGACTCAGAATCTGGATTTGTTCTCTGTGTGTGGCAATAGGCTCACCATCTATTCAGTGGGACTCAAACGTAACTGGTGAAAACGTACTACACTCTTCTACCTACCCCTTTGGGGATTACAGACATAATGTTACGTTTGTTATTAATACTTTTATAGTATGTTTTTAATTTTTCCTATATTTTTCTTCTATCTTAAACTAAGTCTTGAGATATACAGGTATTTAGACTGTAGCAAAGACTATTTATTGACCATATTTGCTTATTTTTCACAAATATAACAGAAAAAGATCTCATTCCATTTGAACTTAGTATCAAAATTCCAAAATGGTGGCGATTTGATGTTTTGGAAAAGATATATTAAAGAACTGTTAAGGTTAAGTGGTGCAGTGCGACCGTGGTCCGTGAGCCACAGCACGGTGCAGTAAGTCGGGTCGGTATGTAATGTCAGTTGCCGGTACTACGATGCTCTACTATGGTACCTTTACTACTATGGTCATGCCTGTTGTCCAGCTCGTCGGCGCCCGCGCCGCTCGCCGTACCGTTACTGAACGCGTGCGAATTCGGAGTCGCGCTCGCGCAACTCGTGTTCGTGCTCGCGTTCGTGCTCGCATTGGAGCTCGCGTTCGCACTGGCGGCCGCCTGTGCCGCCTTGTCCGCCGCGAACGCCTGCACTAGCTTTTCCCTCTCCCGGTTGAGGGTCTGCTGTGCTAGGTGCTTTTCTAACTTCTCTAACTGGAAGCGACAAACAATACTGTTGTACGGGAGAGTAAGATTTTTTGTTCCTGTGTTATTCGGTATCAGGTATCCAGTCGGTCAAAGGACATAAAGCAAATCCTAAAATACAATGTGAAGATCCATCTCATCGCTCGATTACAATGTGTTTGATGGCTTTTTACATTTCTTATTAGAAACTTTCATGTAAGTAATAATACGCAAACATCTTTTATAAAGTCGCAAAGTGCAACATAAAACACTTAACGAGTGCGCGTCGAATTCATCATTATACGGTTCAATCATACACCATACTTAACAGAAGCGAAACTACAATAGCTACGCGAATAATTGTTAGAAATAAGTAGCATGTACGAGGCGCGTGTGTAAGATGGAGGGCTAGAGATGGTGAGGAAGAGTGACGGCACACGTAGTGCACGTAATTATGGGCGTGCGAGCATGCGTGCGCGTGTGCGTGCGCGTGTGCGTGCGCGTGTGCGTCCGAGCGTGCATGCGCTTATTCGTGCGAGTGTGCGTGCACGTGCGCGTGCGCACCTTGACGTGCAGCTGCGCGTGCTCGGCGCAGAGCCCGTCGGGCTCGCTG
>DWME01006278.1:0-13834 GCA_018244795.1 Parelbella ahira ahira | reverse complement strand
AAGAGCTAAAGATCGAGTTCAATGGCGTTCCATTGGAGAGGCCATGAGGATCTTTAGCAGTAGACGGGAGTAGGTTGATGATGATGATGATGATGTTGAATACTGTAATTGGGTAAAGTTGTCTAACTGCGAAGATCACAGCCTAATATCCTGTAAATGAACTCTACAGACATTTTTATGTATCTTCGCGGCTAAACTCATGGATGTTACTTTTCTAAAAATCACTAGCCAGCTCGGTTGGTTAAGAGTTACGGCATAGAATTGTTGTGGCGTGGCTTTGGTTTGACTGGGTCGGCATGTGACGAGGCGTTATACATTAATTTATAGAAGGGTCAAATTATTTTTAGAAAAAGGGTCCCGGATGTAGGTTGCCAAAATCGGCCGATTTTGACTTTGGAAGTAGGGCCAAACTGGCAAATTTTTGTATTTTGGCGTTGGATTATTATATTATAGTATATTATTAGCAGATAGGTACTGTGCACACGACAGTCACACAACTGATAAGTCGAATACATAAATTTCTGAACAGATATTCATATAATCAATTTTACGTTCCCAAACAGAATAATAAGCTATGCTTGTGACGTAAATATTTGTCTCGGAATCGAATCCTTAATTTGAATCACAGTTAGGTTCACTAACCGCTGGCCTAAAGGGGCAGTCAAGTGACCACTAGTTGTCCATGTCAAGAGGTAATAATTTACCAACAATCAAGTCATGTATATTCATACAACATACTATGAACATCCATTATGGAGATTGGTGATCGCTCTCAGCGGCTGATGTCTGTTGTGACAATAGTTTGTCACTTTCTCCTGTCATACCAATTTGATGCACCTTTGGGAGTTTATATCCTGCAGTGAATTTATTTATTTATTCTTTTTTGTAACACCTATAAATCTAGGTATCTAACAAAAGGCGGACTTGATGCCTAATTCCAACAGGCTGATAACGTTAATCAATTTTTTTATGGTGTTTATTGCGGAAGTCCATGCCCAGCTACGGAGGAATATAGTTTGATGATAATGATAAAGGCAATATTGTTTGTTCTTTTATTATTTTTAACAATAAGAAACTTACAGGTGTTTTTTTTTTCTTTTTATACTGTAGCATAAGTTTTTTGTTGGTTTATATCAGTTAAGCTAAGCTAAGCTATTATTGACAAAAAAGTTATATCGTTTATTTTCATTTTAACCAAAGCCTTCATATAAGACTCTATATATGTACCTGTAAGAAGCAACACGTAAATGGCATTGTTCTTGATGTACCAAGATTTGAAATACTATCAAGATTTTTGCACGCGCTTTAATTCCGTTTGAACACGATTTAATTGTCTGGGCGTTTCATTATTTATTTTAAATAGAGTTTATTATTATATTTACTTTCGAAGCTTACATTTACGGGAAAATTTTGATGATGGTGACGATGATGATGATGATGATATTTACGCCCATATGATATTTTCTTTTACTTGTCAAGAATATTTGATTTTTTCCCCCTTTTGATGCGATATTATGTAGTAATTTGTTTTTAAATATAGACAGCTGATAAACATGTATGTACATAAAGTTTTCTGTATATATGTAAACACGGATACAGACCAAACACTTATGTACACCACAAAAATGACTACATCATATCTGCTTGGTGGCAATCGAACTCAAAACCATTGGATCAGTAATTTGAAGTTTTAAGTACTGTATCCTTCCACCTGTTGTTAATGTTAGAAGACGAATTACAAAAGTCATCTATTTGTATAAACCGTGTAAGACAAAGCAATGCAAACTTTCAAAAATTTTCTACGCGTACATTTCGCCAAAAACACTTCGCACGATCCTATTTCGTGTACCACTAAGCTCAGTAATTAGATACATAGGTAATTACGGTATAATTACAACCAGTGCCTAATTATTTTCCTCATTCCGAGATAGCATACAGGCACTTAGTTCCCACGGCAGTCTAGATTATCGGCCTGTCTGGGCAATTATGCCAATCTGGCAGTTGAATCGCAGATTGCAAGTTGTGTTTAAAGTTTAAAAACATGTCGACCCGATGTTGCCAACGTCGATTGATTTGGTCGTTTCATAGTTTATTTTGTGCTTCTATGGTAGAGTCATTCGTGGCGTATTTTTATATTTTTGGCTATGATAATTAATCATAATATTTAGCATTTATGTATTTATTGTTCTTTTATGAATGTCCCGTCAATAATTATTTATAAATTTCGTGACGTAGCTATATCCAGTAGCTATATTTATCGACGATAGTTACGCATTATTTTCTTTCCGGTAAGTAGAAGTTAGCATTCATTCTTATCCGGACTATTAGGAATTAGGCACCGAGGTCTTGCCACTTCTGAGCGCTGAAATGACAGCCTGTAGTGTACGTCCATCTAGCGACTACATAGTTGAGACTGACACACGAATTACTCGTACAGTAATTACTGCGCGATAGAAATAGTTGCAAATTATACGTATCATAGCAGTAATCATAGGTACCAATACTTAATAATTGGGTTTTGACAATGGTTCATTTTATCGTGTTCTTCATTGATACTTTAATTAGACTGTACATTATCATTGTGAAAACAAAAATAAAATTTGCGCCTACACAAGCTCCGTTCGATCACTTTTTTCTAGATGTTTCTAAAATTTAAGCCATATAAGTACTATGCCCATAAAATATTGTCAGGAAATAATCTTGTAACTGTGCGCGGCATTTTATTAAAGGGTAGTTTTGAAAACATCCCCCTGACATTTACACAGTATTACAGTTACAACAGAACAAATTCTTTTCGTTCAGTAAACCCTACTTTATAACTTCTTGTCCCTAAGGTCAGATCCTCATTTGTCGAGAGGCTCCACAGATTTTACCGGATTAAGTATCACCCTACAATTTGTAACGTCAGGCTGACTTGCGTCAGCTCGATATCATTTATTCACGTGTATTTGGAAGACGGAAAAAAATTCTGGTCCCATGTACACATCTCATCTGGCCTTCGAAAATTGACTGGATATTTATACAAACATCGGTAGAGCTATAGCGAAAGTTAAATATATATGTAACATAATTAAAATATGTATTATCATTACTAAAAATTTAATACAAACGAGTACTTCATAACGTTACATCTACAATCCATCATGCTTTCGGGCGAAGTCTTTAAAAGTTTGGAGTTCTGAATCTATGACAATAAGATTCAGAGTTTGTAGCTCTTTTGAAAGTCCAACAAGGCTTTATTTACTGTTATTTGAATATAACAATCGTTACGAATAGCGTACCGCGTGTTTAAAAGTATGAAGCTTGGAAAATAGGGTCGTGTAATAAAAGGAAAGTGAGTCTGGGACGGCTTCGATTTTTTTTAATTTTAGAGAATAGCGAAGCAGCTCGTAAGTGATCGCAGAACCCATATTCTACAACCGACATCGAATAGGATTGTTGGAATACGTGTGTTAGAGCCAGTTAGTCCAATTAGTACAAGTTATCGATATGATCGTTAGTAAGTGACACATTGGTGTTGGATTCCTACGGTGACCAGTGAAGGCCGGTTGGCCTTTTAGTATATTTTAGTATGAGTGTCATTAGTAATAGTTAATATCTGTCTTATTGAAGACTTGCTTGACTCTGTAAACTTTATAAGCTAGGTATAAATTTATTATTTGCCGATCTGATAGTACTTCAATAGCCATATGAACATATCGTGTGTAAATAACTAATAATCGTAAGCATTGGTCACTTACAATTCACTGAACTTTCGAACCGTGCCGTGTTACGTTTTAAGGATTGTGGTACAATGGGCGACCGTTGTGGATGGTGTCCGTGAAGTAAACTTGTGTAAAAAGTAACATTGTAATCATTACAGTTAATTATACTGGTAAAAACAAGCTTAACATACCTACTGGACATTCAAATTACACGAGAAATTACTTACGTAATTTGAATAAATCAATTTAAAAAAATGTCAAAAATATTTATTTTATTCTTTTGTAACACTAACTAGTGGTATGCATTTGATTTGTTAATTTCACATGTTCACATATTAAGAAAATCGCGAAATTAAAACGAACGAAATTATAACGAAGAATTAAAAAAGAAAATACGTTAAGAAAAGTAATACAATAATTATCCTCATTTCTGTTTGTTCATCCATTCGTTTTGTTACACACCAAGTAAAATGTAAAAACCTTTGTTATGATTTCTATGTTGTAATGTGATAAGTTAGTTAGCAGGCAGACGTACCAAAAATCGATACGGTTTTTTGTTTATAGAATTTGAATGTTCAAGTATGTATTTAGAATTGTAAAACAGCACCGATTTTTCTTTTTATAATAATATGCTTAATTTTGTTCTATATTAATATCACCATAAGCTTTTGCGCTCGTTGTACCACTAGACTTATCTCGCCCACTGAAACCTGGCGTTTCAGTTTGCTCGTTCCGTTCTGAGCGCCGAACGTGTACTTGAACTTTTATTAAAGTGTGTATAATACATAAATATATCTGTAGTGTGTTTGAAGGATATTTGTATTCACTGGTGAGTAATATATTTCTTACTAACAGATATTGTTAATTATATTAAAGTTTACTAAATCCTTCAAGGCTTAAGTTGCGCTTCCGTTGAGGGTGCTTTCGTTTTGACAGGTGATTAATTTAATTAATTAAGTCACTATTCAGATGAAATATTACGTTGCTACGTTCTGTGAATAAGGAATTTTAATGTTTTCTGGAAATCGCTGAATATGTGAATGAGAAATATGTTTTTTTTAATATAGGTAGTTATGTATTACGATTTCGTCATAATATATGGGTTTCCTTTCAGATTTTTATTTACGTGGCTTTAGGTATTTTTGAACTAAGTACTTGGCTTTGCGTCTATAAAATGAAGTCAAGTGGGCAATAAAAGTTTGGAGGGCAACGGAAAGCTTAGATCCTTGAAACTAGACGTAACAAAGGATAACTCCTCGAAAAGAAATTCCTTTAACATTTTGTTCCCGAAATCGTACTTTTTTTGAAACATTTGAGCCTATCATAGGATATATTTTAAAATCGATTTCAGGTGCCATAACGGTTATGATTTTTTTTTTTAAACTTATATGATATGTTTTATGCCTAAATGTATTAAATGTTACTGTACAGAAAATAGAAACATGTTTTATAAAATTTCGGGCATATTACCATCCACAATGTTCCAACCTGTTACGTCATTACTGTCTCGCAACACAGTTATATTCCCGGTTTGTTCCTCTTGTTTCAATACCTCCTGTTGGTATGTAAAAGTAAGGGAATATGCTTTAACATGGTACATACATACATTTGTATATACTCTCTCTTTCTCTCTATATATATATGTATATAGGATTCCATATTTAAGTATATAATATGTACGAACATATACATATGTACACGTATATACTACTACGTGGGTCTATATATAAATATGAAGATGTAGTTTATATAGGTACATAATAATTAAGGTTGTATTTCAATTGCCCCTTATTTTATCTTGTTTAAAATTTTGAATTTCTCATTTGCGATGGGAGCGCGGCCGAGAGCTTTGATCGACAATTTGTAAGACACAATCGGGTCTATTCAAACGATTAATAAAATTTGACGAGATATTTTTGTTCGTCTGTTATTTTGTTTGTCTGTTTGATACTGTAATAAATTAAAATTAGCAACTTTACAATCAAATCATCAGCCAATATAAAGATATTTTGAATACTCTAGTAATAATATAGAACTTCGGACATGATTGTAGGATACGGAATAAGTCAAGCTTGTTAATAACACATCGCTTAAAGCAAAGTTTTTATTATCTTTTTATAATTAATACTTATATACTGAAATTTTGTTAAAGGAGCGTCATTCTTATTCAGAATTCTCAAATTCTTAAATGATGATGCCTAGTACGAATGAGTATTTATTTATTCATCAGTATTTAAGATTTCCTGTTAGATATCTACCACTAATCCGTCTTAGTATTGTTCGAGTATACTCACATTATTTGGGACAATCAGCTTTTAATTGGTACTGAAAGATTACTGAATTACTCATGCCGTTGAGAACAGTCCAGAAAACTCGCAAAGCAGTTATTTTCCGGACGGTTTTTTCCATTGAATTTTGAGAGATTAATTTTGTTCGTTGTCAACTGGAATCATATTCCAGATTGGATTGGAATATTGAATGGTACAGTATCGGAAAAAAATTTAGAGCCAGATTAAGGACTAAAAGCTGATTTTCAGTTAAATCTCCACGAAGTATTTATACAAGTATAGGTCATTTATAATATCTTCAATACCGGTAATTTACTTGAAGTTCATTAAGGGCACATAAACTTCGTTTAATGCGGGTACAAAGACATACAGCTTAGTATATATTTAACCCTTTTCTCGGCTATTCATAATAACATGAAAGACCTTTGAGAAGATTATCAGCAATAGACAAAACCTGAAATGACGTTACACTATTTCTACCTGTGACACATCCAATGAACTGCTGACTACGCTTGATTTAACTTTATAGATTCTTTCTAATAGAATTAATATACAGATTGCTTAGAACCGTAGTGTTACTGTAGCTATTTCTATTATGAGACTACTGCTCAATAAATCAATTGCTCTTTCTGTTTGAAAGGTGCCTGAAAAATTGTTTGTCTGTCTGTGCTTGTTGGTCCACATGTATTATATAAACTGATTCAACCCTTACAAGTAGGACCAACCCTCACAAACGGGATCTATAATCAAGCTGTTGTATAGTTACGTGGTCATTGCTCTATGGACCATGCTGCTTTAGTATTGATAGTATAATGTATTTCCAAATATCTGTGTTTGCCACTTTGTTCGCGTGTGCTTATATCGTTTATTGCGTTTTAACTTTTTTATAGGGAACCCTAAGCCTTTTTTAAAATAAAATAGCTTAAGTTACGATTTATAAGATTAGCTATTGCCAGTGAAAATCCTCTCGAAATTGGTACAGCCGTTGCAGAGGTTACCGGGAGAAACAGAAAGTAAGACAAAGCTATTAAAAAAATCTTTTTAGTTAAATGTACATATGTACCATATTATTATACATATCCACAAATTATAAAGTCAGTCGCGTGCTATTGGAGAGGCCTAGGTCCAGAAGTGGACGGAAATAGGCTGATAATGATAATGTTGACGAATTATAAAGTCATTATAAACTCATTATTTTACATTAATATCTTGATATTATAAACAGACATTTCAATTTTATATATATGTAGGTATAGATAATACAACAATAAACATATTACTTTATTTAATGTCTTACTTCTGTATTTTCAAGTACGAAATTCTGGTTCAGCTCTTACTAACAGTCTTCGACGGTGTAAAACAGAACTCTATATTCCACAGTATAGTAATAACTGCAGTAATATCTTAAGAAATAAACATCTTTACTGCCTGTAGCCATATTTGGTGTTTGTTTACTGTGCATCTTGCTTTATCGCATCCAACTATTTTCGTAACGGTAAAGAGATTTTAATCGTTACTCAGTTTCTTAGCTACTGCAGACTTTGTAGTTGAATTATTATTACCGCGAAAGACGGTTAAAATGAAATAGACGAAAACGAGGATTTATTTTTTAATTTCACGCTAAAGTGCAGTAGCACGATTACAGGCTAAAAATATATTAAAATGAAACTAATAAAAAAGTGACTTACAAAATATTAACAATTTAAAAAAAATTAAATATAATAATAAATAAAACATAGAAGAGGATATAAATAATAGAAGAAAAATTGCATATTGAAATATTTTATTACGGAGGAGTATTATAAAGAACAGTACAATATTAGAATGAACAAATATTTTTATCGAGGAATATTAAAAAGTGGTGTTGACATCGTGGTGTATGTATCGTCACATTATATTGAATGAACATTTTATATTTATTTTGAAATTAAAATTTAAAATTATATTAGGTATGTTAGATAGACTTAATGATTTATGCAGGTTAATAATATAATCTAAGTCAGAAAATTCCAAAAGTGACCGACCCGGGAGTCGAATTACAAGTAGGTTTTAAATTGACTTTATGATTCATGCAATCCAAGGACATAGATATCTGAGAAACCTTAGACAAGTTTCAATTAAGATCCCAACTATACAATTGCGTCCCTTATTTATGAATTGTAATACGTCGTAGGGGTGTTTTAAAATTGAGACATAGAAGATCAGGGCATTTCATGTGAATATAGAACTCTGTCTCCAATAAATGGCAGTAGAAGTTTTATCACTGCAAAATAGATATTATTTCGACTGAAACATTAGGCCAGTTGTTAGTGAGTCTTACTGCTGAGCCTAGGATCGTGGATTCGATTCCCACCCAGGACAAATATTTGTATAATTAACACAAGTAACTGTTTCTTGTCTGGATATAAAATAATCTATAATATATTAAAATGTATATTAGTAATAATATATTAATATGTATGTGTTAATATGTGTATACCTATGTAGTTATTAGGGGTTTGGTTAAATTACGGAGGCTTTCTTTCTATCTTGGATCAAGATGGCAGTGTGTGGTAATATTCCAAGATTATACGACTTGCAGCTAGTGTTGTGCACTTATAACAAAATGAAAGATTATGAAGTTTACGAGTATATATAAAGCGAGGACGGATTGCCGACAAACAAGTACATTTTCATAAGCAGAAGACAGGGAGGCAAAGTTTAAATTGCTCCCGGATTTATTACACTGCAGTCTGATTACTTCGAAGACGGACAGCGATATCAAAGAGCTTTAAAAATGTGATTTAATATTTTGTATCCGACAAAATCCAGTAAGGAAATTCGATGCGCTACCTTCAAGGGATTTAACTTTAAGTGTTTTCTTTTATCCACCTTCCAGCACCAAGAAATGGAAATGCTGTTTACGAGCTATGGCTATGGCAAGTTGTTTACCGTTCATAACAAATTTAAATGAACGAAGGCTAACAATGTACCTATGATCCAACGGAATAGTACGAGAGCATGAGCACTACGAGGATCATAAAGTAGTTGACATACAAAAAAACAGTTGGATACAAAACATATCTTGTAGCTGTCGTAAGTCTAAAAATGGAGTCCTTTTTGTGTCTAACTATACTACTCGTACATATATTAACCTGACCAAGTGCAGGTTGGTACACTTCATACAACTTAGATTTTACTTAACCCTCTCAATATGAGAGGAGACCCATATTCAAACAGTGGAATGACAAATGGGTCGACTATACAACTTAGATTTGTTTTATGTGAACTTTAAGGTGTTTTCCTTCACCGTTATATGTAGTAAGTGTTATTTAATCTAAATACGCGCCTCTTCGTAAAGAGATGCGCGCCAGGATTTGTAGCCAATATCTACGAAATCAGAGAGTGAATTCTGAACCAATAATGGCTGCTATTATTACATTTTTTATTTGCACGTTGGTGATGAATGGGAACCGGAAGTGTATTAGTAAATAAACACGCCTAAGAATAAGAATCAGATCTATCTGCTCGTCGGTCACTGCTCCTTCAACGTTTAGATTAACAGAGTAATTGCCAGTTTAATGTATTACCCGTGTTAATATTTAATGTTTTGGACAGTTATAGTATGATATATAGAGTTGGCGAGTAGAGTAGGCGAATAGACTAAGTCGTCCAAAACTTAAATATGCCATGAGCATCGCAAAGAACCAAGCCAAGGATAGTTCCTGCTGGAGAAAGATGCTGGATGGTCTCAAGCGGGATCATGAGCCTTAGTAATGAAGGAGCGACTTGAAAGAGAGTGTAAAAGAAAAAATAGTAGAGTTGATATGGAGAAACAGATATATTAAAGTTATATTTAAATAGGGAAGCAATGCAAAGATTGTAACTAAAAAGGCAACAAAAAAATATCATAATTTAAAATATCGTATTGTAACATCTGGACGAGATCTTTTCAGTAGTATGTACCGTAGTGTAGTTTTAAGTAACATGCTTTTTATAAAGCTAGCGTTCTGCCATGTTTTGTGGGAAACTGCACTTGAAGGCTATGGTCGTGGACTGCCAAAACTCAGGAGCTGGTAGAACTGTAATAATATTAAATAATCAATTCGAAGGTGAGTTTAATGAATATAATTTAATATTGGTTCACTATTACATGCATTTATGACGTATTACATGTATTTTAGGTCATTTATGACGACTGTTTTAAACGCGTTAAAAGTACCTACTCGATAATTTAACCAGATAACAAAAACACTAACTTACACCTCTTCAGCATTCGCTTGTATCTTTCACTGCTGGACATCATAGGCTTCCCCAATGGGTAGAAACACCCATAATCCCCACGGTGGGCAAGCGGGTGGGGGATCGATTCACTTGCTCCCAATAAGCGTAAATGGAAAAAGTACTGGTTTAACGTCACAAGTGTTATAAATGCTTTAATTAACGGTAAAAGACCACGCACTTTGATCGCATTTTGGGCTCAATAAAAACACGTCTAGATTTGTAACGACGCCGTAAAACGAAAACGCCGGAATGGTGTATGTGCGATAATGTCGCTCCGAAGGTATTAAGTCGTGCATTACGGTGTTTGTTCTGCTCAAACGTTCTGTGGCTGTGCTTCACAATTTTAGACTGTTGGGAAAAGTAGATTTGGGCCAAAGAGATGGAATTCGAGTTTTGAAACTTTAAATAGATTCAAATGTACGAGTATTTGAGTTTCGAATACGCTCAGAAGTACAAAACAAAATTTGATATTCGTACATAACTAGTATAATGTGCGGAAAAGTTTTTGAAAATCGAACGCGATCAGTAATACAAATCTGACAAGAAACGTGTCGAAATTCAAAGTTTCGATTCGTTTAGATCACGTCATTAATATATCGATAATACAATAGTAGTGATACAGTATAGGTATATACTTACATATATACCTACAGTGTTTTTTCTTCGGTTGGCGGCAGTGTTTCTTACGGTCAGTTGGCTATAAATGCTGTATTTGATTCTAGTTTTGTAGTTTTGTGTATTCTAATTGAGTGTGGGTCATTTACCTCAATCAAGACCTACATCTGGTATTTGCTGTAGTGTGCAGACCGTTTGATATGCAGATTGCCGAGGTATGTGCAGAAATTGCTTAGATTGATCTTTCACGCATTGTCTGAGGAGCATATAATAGATACATATATAGTGCAGTTAATAAATGAAATAAAACTCATTTTAATGATTGCTACTTTACATAGAGACAAAGTAGCTATATGAACGCACTGTAATATTGTTAGGGCGGTTTAAAAACATTCGGCAAAGGCAGAAAAGTATTCTCTTTTATCAATCTTTCATCAGTTATCACATAAAAATAATCCATATGTATTTGCACTTTTTGACTGTATATCAATTGGCTTTTTGAATCATCGAATCAAAAATAATAATATTGACGGCGACGCAGATGTTTCCATTCAACTTCAATATATTCGTATATAGTATCATTCGAACAATTGACTCACAGTGTTTATATCGCGCTGAAAAATATACGGTTTTATGATGCACATCAATAAACTGGAAGCGTTGGAATTGCTTGAAAAGGAAAATGTCGTTTTGACATCATAAAGTCAGCCATAACTATAATTCGGACTTTTCTTTATAGAACCTTTTCTCTTCTTAACGAGATAATGAACGTTTCAAACTTTATAGGATAGTAATCCAGTTATCTGGGGTTCTCTGTTTCGCGATGTCATTCTGTTAAATATGGTATAGCTTTCCGGTGCTTTAACCCTCATCATTCAGAAAGGAGACCCGTGTTTGGCAGTGAAACTTTAGGGTTCATCATTGCGGCCACTATTCATATAATTAGTGATTCTTTAATATTAATATTATTGATTTCTCCCTCTATAAACTTTATAAAATGACTAAGCTTTCTCGAACATTTGTTAGCGTAAACACTTAAAGTGATCGCCATATAACAATAAAGTAATAACAAGCTATTATAGCGGTTAATTGCTAATTTTTATATGAATATTAGCACTAGAATAAAAGCTACATTATATTCCAAACGTGTGAAGTGCAAGGGCGGTTACCAGACGCGAGACTGGGCTTAATCTATACACAATTGCGCTTCGTCATAAACATACGTTAGTGTGGGCGGCGCTACATTCCGAATGTACGTTATGTGTAATAAATACGTGTTAAAGTACGCTAACAAACACACCAAATGATCTGTCAGTGACGTACCTCGCGTACCTCCTACATAAACAGGGTATTATTAGACGTGGGGCTAACCAAAAACTCGGCTTACACTCGCACTAGTTATTCGACAGCTTATTATTTCAGATCACGAACTATATCCGGTTTGAATTGTTTTGACTTTTAATAATTCCAACAAACGTTTCAGCGATTGGTTTTTTTTTTAAACAATATCGATGATTTAGGAATTTTTCTTTTCATTTTACAAAATATTGGAGGAAACACGACGTGAGATTTTGTAGTTATAAATTTTGATATTATCTTTAAATAAATCATCACAATATAGTAAAATAAACTTCTTAGCATTGACCTGTGTTGATGAGTTAGTGAAGCGGTTTTATTTATTTATTCTTATTAAAAGAGTTTTATTTATTTGTTCTTAATTGGTGGCCTAAAAATAGGTAAAAACGGCAGACTTAATGCCTAATGGCATACTCTGGCAGTCAACCTAGAGTTATGGGGAAAATAACGTATACGTATGTGATAGGCACAACAAATATCAGTATTCTTTCCTCTATTATATTAGGTACTCTAGATGTGAGTTGCTTCGACCTCTAACGAGCCTCATAATATTCAAAGAATAGGTTCTCGTCACTAATGGGGCAATTTGTCTCCCTACCCTCTCACGTACCGGAGTAAACTGCTGATGATGTCATCATACACTCCCTCGAAGTGGGTCTTTGACGTGATAATCGCCCATATTATTGTTATAGCATTTTGTTGCCGGAGTAATGGGACAAATTATTCTTAAGATGCGATAAATTTGAGCGCGCAATGTAGCAATGTTTGGATGCGAAGAGCTGAAGATCGAGCTCAGTGGCGTGCCATTGGAGAGGCCTACGTCCAGCAGCGGGCGGGAGTAGGCTGATAATGATATTGATGAATGTGGCAATTGGTTTTGAATAGGTAACTACTTTGTAATCGTTTTAGTATTTGAATTATTAACAATAAATCCTATTTCTATATTATGTATAATTTAGTTCTTAACACTAGATCATTATCATTGTCATCAACAGCTGTAACGTTTGAAAAGTGTATTTTAATAAGGGATAGTTTAAGGCTAAATCTGCCGTACTGGCTAAATACAATTTCCATACACCTCGATACCGTTATGAAAACTTCAGGAATTTACAGCTTTCACTCGATGTTCTGTTCTTTACTAGCAAAGCAAGATCAGGAATATTTAATTTATAAAAAAAACGTGCATAGCTTTGTAACGTAGCCTTTTAACAATGATGGGCAGTTTAAGCGAATTCAAATCGTACAACCTGGTATTATTCAAAAAAAGACTGAATAGGCACTTTATAGGCAAGCGTACTACATCTTAGGCCGCATCTCGCTCTCCATCAGGTGGGATTGCAGCCAAATGCGAGCCTATTTCTACATTAAAAAAAAATAATAATATAGTCTACACGTATTTTCCGTCTCAGTAATTTAAAATTATTTTCCAAAAAAACGTATTCCTAATCAGAAAAATGCACATAGAATCATAATAGGTCGGTGTAGATGAAATTTTCTTTTTAGAAATTATATATTTTGTTTGCTTATGTAGTGTTAGGAATAATGAAGCCGGCGGCGGCGCGTCCCAGCTGCGCGACGCGGTGACGTCACATCCCGTGAGGGATCAAG
>DWME01006277.1:0-13834 GCA_018244795.1 Parelbella ahira ahira | reverse complement strand
ATTATTTTATCGTCACGCTCTTATGGGGTAGGTAGACAGAACGAATTATAATGTCTTCTAAGGACAAAGAGTACGCAGAGGGCACTGAGTGCAAAATATCTCCATCCGTGTAGAGCTTTTTTTATATTACAACCAAAATACATATTTACAAGACACAAACAGTCCATTTTTTCTTCATTATAAAAAAGAAAGGGTACAAAAAGACAAGTTTTTATGAGGCACGCTAACCACAGCAGATGGACGAGAGCTCTTCATACTTAACCGTTATTTATTGAGGGAATATGTTAGTGAGGGTACATGGATAAACGGTATGTGTGGGGCATCCGGAATGATATTTCGATTTGCTGGCCATGTGTTCAATACAAGTTCAGAAGACCGTTCCACAATCTATTGTTGGCTTTATTAGCTGGCAGTTTTATAATTTTTATACCTTAGTGATTCTTCATTTAACTGAACTTCACTGAACTAGTTCTCTCCTCGCGCCAGTTTCATCCAATATTATTGGTATATTCTTGTGGGTATTGATTTGCAAAAGGTCGTCAGACATCGGAATCAAGTTGCTTAATTAATTTTCTTAATGACTTTTGTTTTCCCTGTATAAGAACGAATGGCTTTAATTAGTTAATTTTGTCTTCCATGTTTTATACCTAATTACCTGAATTAGCTACTTTTGTTTTGAGCTAATTAATTATTCTTGTGTTATACGTGGCATTATCTATTTATCATAATTAATAAACTTAATTTCGATAATTTACTGTTAATTAAATTGGTTTGCCAGATTCTAGTATTAAGTGATTACCTTTTTAATTTAACTTGTTTTCTATGTTAACTATTATTTTTTTTATTCATTTGCTTTTGTTTTCTGCGCTTCAATATTTGCTTATTCACATTAGAAATCGAATTAATACATCTATTAATTATATTTGCTATATTTTTTACCTTTGTTATTAATTACTGTCATAAATCACTCTTGTATTTGGTTAGTTACTTTTCGATCCATGACATAATCTAGTTCAACAAGTTGGTATCGCAATACAATGTAGGTTTTGGCAGGTAATTTTCTTCCGTGCATAAAACAGTAAATAGCTGAAATGACGTATACAATAATGATACTGCACGGTCCACATTTCACGATTGCCCAACATTTCATCAGCGGCCATTCAGCACTCATAGCACAGGGTATTATGGAACGATAATGGCACGTAATGATTCTAGGAGATTGCGTTATTAAATATTATTTGAGTGGTCGCAGCTCAGTTTTAGATTATACGGTTTTAAATCCCGGGATGTTGGCAGTATTGGCAAATATTACTCTTCAGTATTAACAGTCTGGATGATGGTAACTGATTCAAATGGCTTTGAAAGAGGTTGCAAGCGCGAACTGGGTTAGAAAAGAGAACTAGAAAAAGAGATCGGTCAACGAAAAAATATTTAAGAGGATATGATCAGTTCAAAACACGTTCCGGCCAATTTCAAGAATAGAATTTCAAGTAGTATATATGCATTTAAAACACCTTGTGAATATTACTTAAAGCGATGGAAGGTAGACGAACACACTCTTTATTTACCCATTATGAAAAATTTTGACTACCCACGTTACGGTTTTTTCTTTCTTTTCTATGCCTTGTCGCGGTTTCCTGAACAATAGCCAGTTCTACAAGAGAGTCGTTACTGCTGTAACGGATATAAAGACTAGAGCTATGACATGTGATCCAGTTAGAACATAATTAAGAGTTAAGTTACGACAGAGACAATGAGCGCGAAATTTTGTCGTAGCGACGCAACGGCCTTTAGTATTATTTTTTCTATTACAACAAAACGAAGGAGATTTTCAAGGTTTAGTTTCTCTAGTCGAAATAAATTACGTACTTTCATAGTAGAAAAAAGCTGTATTGCGATAGTTTATCAAATACTTAGCAATAGGCTCTCCCCTTTTTTCATGGGATATATAACGTAACTGTTACACTCTGTTACTGTACTCCCTTTGTGAAAATATAGGTGTGGTGTTATGTAATGTTATATATTACAACAAACAACGGAAACGTTTATACATATATCATCTTTTTAACTTTACTGTGGGTTCTACGGCGTAATACATATAACATTATTTTAACTTTATAGTGGGTAAGCGGTGATACGTGTACGAACCGGCCTCTATATTATTCTGAGTGACATATCCGTCCGGGGCACTCGTTTATGCAACGGCATGTATGTAATTTTAAGGAGTCGCGTGGGGGTGTGTGTACCGTGTTATACAAACATTACGGTGCAAAGTCCTGAACTGACGTGGAAATTTTATGAAGTTAATTTAATTCGCAAATTTAACGTACTTGGGTGAAAATTCTGCAGCATCAGACATGTAATTTATTGCATTGAATATGTTGGTGTATATCAAGCCTGGCCTATGGCCATAACCCTGTTACTCTGAGAGGAGTTCCGTGTTCAAACATTGCAATAATAAAAGGGCCGAGAGAGATGTAGGTATATCCAGCGATTTTTTTGGGAATGTACATATTGAAAGCGACAGACCATCTTTTTATACACCGAGCTGTAACTTCACAATGACTAATTAAATTCAAGAAATTTTCAGAACGCCTTTAACAGATCTTTGAGAAGCACTCTCGATATTTTCTTATTAACTGTGAACACCAATACTCCAACAAATATAACTAAAGCACTTATTGGTTCAACGAATACAATTTAATTTCTAAATTTAATATTTTTATAGGTACGTTCGTCTTTTAATTATTGAAAGACAAAGACGAATACAATTTAATCTGTAAATTTAATATTTTTATAGGTACGTTCGTCTTTTAATCATTGAAAGACAAAATGATTACAATCCATTCAATACATTCTTTATCTTAATCAGCTATCAATTGTTGTTCATCATCATTATTGATTTTATGTTTCTATTATTTGTGAAAGGTTTCTTCTCAGAATCAGAAGAGCGCCTTGCCTCCCATCAGGTTAACACCATTGTCAACCTTATTATTCATTGACGTTTTTCACGAAAACATTAATACTGTAGGTTTTTCTCCTGACATGAGGATTTTTAATTTGTTTTACAGTAACTATAAGCATCGCTTATTTTAACGAGAAGAAAACAAAGTTACTTTGTTTGCCGAAGACCAGAAACAAACCACATCCTTTTTGTTTAACTATTCTAAATTCGAGTCTGAAATCTACCACCTCAACCACATAAAGGTATAAGCACATTGTCGAGACAGACGAGAGGAACTAGGGGAGGTGGGGGGGCGACGAACCCAAGCACTGTCTGGCGAATTAATTAGTTTTATCTTTAGTCTAAAACACTTATTAACCTCTGATCGGAATTAGTTTTCTAATGCAGCACGATGTTGGAAAGCGGGCTGATACTTTTGCGTTTTAAGCACGGTCATGATTAAACCTTTAAAATTATACGTATTTATTTATCTACTAGAGTGTAGCTATATAGACCACATACAATTGTTAAAATGGTCCCATTATATGTTTACGTTGACATAAAATACATGCGAGAACCACAAATTTGCATTATACAGGTACAACTGAATATTATTTGCACTGTGGTTAAAATTTATATGTGCACCCAACAATTTTCTATCATTCTTCTGGTCATCTCTGTCTGGCTTACAGTAGGTGCAATTGTTTAAATTAAAATATGTGGCATTACTTACTACTATTAGTGTGTCGCCTGCCTTACTCGGCAATGTTTCTATAGTCTATCATGTTAGTAAACTAGTTGTATACTTCATACGTTTTATAGGAAATTATGAATAACTCAATGCGTCGAAGATTCCTCACAATGTTTTCCTTCACAGTTATACAGTGATATTTAATATTCATCATCATTATCAGCCTATTTAAGAACACTGCTGGATATTGATATGGATACACACCCACGCCGAGCGTGGGTTCTCGCACCGCTTACTGTGTTGCCTGTAGGGAGCCAGGACCGTCGCCAGTTATTAAAAATTAACATCTCGTAAGTCTCAAGTCATACCAGAGATTAAAACTTCTAAGCTCATCACTGTTACCAAGATCAGCAATTTTTTTTTATCTCTCCTTTCTTGGAGAGGCCTATGTCCAGCAGTGGACGATGACAGGCTGATAGCGATGTCATGATGATGAAGATTTTTATTTATTATTTTTTATAGAATTGTCTCCACATATAATTGATTGAGAAGCATGTAATGTCTGAAATCGCATAAAGGCATCAGCACACTGTCGCAGACGACAGCGGCCAGACAAAGGGGCGGCGAACCCAACCGCCGTCTGGGGCATTCTTCTTTTTATTCAAGAAAGCAAAACCGCTTAATAATATCTCCACATTTTCAATTCGCTAAAACACAATACCTAAAGAACTTTTTTTCATAAAAGCTAAGGAGATTATACGTTTCTCTTTATATAAATATTCTTTCTTTAATAGGTACCTACTGCCTTACATTTATTTAAGGACTCAAAACATATTCGATTTTTGAAGTGTTATATCCCGTTGTATTTTCTTGAATCACAAACTTGTTTGTTTATCTCGTCGATCTCTTATTCGATTAAAGAGTGCCTTAACTTGTCTACACTTCGAAATGATATCATCGCCTGTTCGAATTGATTATATTAAATTCAATATACAACTGTATGATGTACTTTAAGACGCAGAAAATGTAGTACCTAAACAAAAACTATCAAAGGCACATTAGAAGTTAATAAAGTTCGTACTTTGTTGCTACATAAAAACAGCAAATGATAATCGGATACATGATCACAATGACAAAATAAGTGTGTAAATTGCTACAACGTCCTTCACACCACATGCTGCCATTGAAAAAAAAATTGAAAACATTGACGTTAGGTATTCGAGCTCTTCCACAACTACGCAGTATCTATTTAATAATATTTACTGTAGTCTGTCGTATTTATTTTGTCGCTACCACATAATACTTAAGTTTAACATTGTTTCTGTAAACCGAAGACAAAAAATACTATTGTTTATATATGTACCTTTTCCTACAGACATTTCATCATTTATACTATACGTTGCATTTTCTGTAACACACTCTTAAATGCGATACGATATTCCAAAAAATAGTTTCCATACAACAAAGTAACATGTTTTTGTCTTTGCATATCCATAGTCTCAATACAAGCCGTCGATATAAGTACACATATTGCAATTGTATTTGCAACAATATAAATAAAAATAAACGAAACAGCGGTAGTTAATCCTTTGTGTTTTTGTTGACTTTATTTACTTCGACTATTCAATATGACAATGTTCGAAACACTTGGAAAGGATCTCGAAGGTCATACAACAGATAAACCGCACGTTACAAGCGGAACCGATGCAATAATCATTACGTTACCTGTCACGTTTAGAATATATTAAAATAATAGATGTTTACTAACTATTTTACTTAGCAACAAAGCCTTCTTCGTCATAGAAGTAAATAACGCTTGCTAATTCTAAACATAAATGCATGTAGACAGCAATAGTCTAGTGGTTAAAATTAAAACTATCAATCTGCGGGTTCTGGGTTCAAATCCTTATCCGCACTTCTTTACCAAAAATAGGCGTTTAATATTACTTGCTGTAAAGGTAAATGAACATACAGTGAGGAAACGTGTGCATTATAAAATTCTCAATAATATTCATAGCTTGTGCAGTCTATCTATCCTTTAACCTTTTTCATTCTAAATTGGAGAAAATTGCTCAACAGTGATGCGACAATAGGGTTGATGATCATGACGAAATCTATAAATACCGGGATTCCTAAAAAAGTATCGGGATAAAAAATGTTACAGCTAAGGCATCAAAAGATTCCCACGTCTAGATTTAAAAAATAATAGTATATAGAAATAAAATTACTGTAAATAATGATGCAATAGTTTTGTCGAGATTCAAAACAACTACACAGCGTGTGTAAGATCATTTAAAACATACAGAAAAGAGAATTCACAGGAAATACAATAAGTCCGCATTTTAAAATTATAAAGGCGTAACTATCTGTTGCGAATTCCGATTATAATCCTGATTAAATGATTGAAACTGTATGGGTACATTAATAGAAATTGGTTTTTAATTATATCTGCAGAGTATGCATACGTACTCATACTTTTGAGCACGTGAGGTCTGTAAAGATAAAGATATTCATCACTCGGCGTTCTGCCTATACCTTTAGCAACTTTGCGTGACGATATAATTATAATATTGATGATAACAATCATTCTATAGAAGACTAAACAATCAAACCATTATATATTAACACAGACATTTAATCATATCACGCTAGAACAACACCTCGTGACAAGGACGAACTATTATTACTGCACTCGAGTTTCACAAAGCGCGGGAATTTTAGGTAGGTATTGTTTTTTTCTTTTCGTTATAAAAGTAACAAGTCCAACGACATTCCAACACTATGCTCTATGAAGTTTTCCTAGTTTTTGTCTTAATTACTATAATTTATAATAAAATGCCTGGGATACTAGCGAGTAAAAATTAAATATTAATTAATCGGAATAAAATATAATGAGTATGTTTGTCTCTATTGTATCAGCAACAGGTATGGAATTATACGCACTTCAAACTTAAATGATAAGTATTTAGGAAATAAAGTGGATAACTTGGTCAAGGTTAAATTCGATATCGCGTTACTCTGTTCCGCGTCGGATTTAGTCTACTTTAGACGTTTTTAACCAAAACTATTTTAGGTTTTTTATACGTAATAAACGTAACATCACGCCTGTAATCCTCGAAGGGGTAGGCAGAGGAGTGCAGTAGGTATACTCCCACGTTTCACCAGTTACATTTATGTACGTCCTATGAACTCCGAGTCACTACTAAAAATTCTAAATTAAAAAAATCCAATAGTATCTGACTCGGGATTTGAACCCAACCGCTTACAACCACTTTGCCCAAGACGCAGTCAAGTTTCTTGTACGATATCGAAAAAAATAATGCATTATATATTTTTTCATTGCACATTAATGACTTAATAATAAATACCAGTAGTTTAGTGATTTTACTTTAAAAATAATGTGGAAGACTGTTACAAAATTTTAAAGATTGCAATTTATTAAAGACAATGTTAACGACGCAAAGAAATACCACCGTCAATTAACTGTCTTTATTTCTATTTCAAATCTCCAGAACCTGACCCTACCACAACTTGAGTTTTTAGAATTAGGTCAAGTATGCTGGTGGCTTTTTACTTTTTTCCTTTGTGACACCAGCTCAATGTGTGTAATATAGATAGTAAATGCAGGTGCGTTCGATCACTTTGTGTATTGGCCTCAGCCTGGTACGAATTGGGGCACGGGTGCATTGTAACATTTGTAACAAATCATGTGGAACACCCTAAAATATTTAATTTGCGTGCTATTCCGTTTAATATGAACAAAAAATTACACATCGCAAACAACTAAAACATAAATTATAGATCCATATGTTATCGTAACCAGATTATTCGTTTTGATTTTTCTTAAAGTTTCTTCCGCTATTGTTTATAACAATGTAATGTTATGTAAAAAATATACATATCTATTGCACTAAAACTCATAATATCTAGGTACTATAAGAAGGAAGTTGTTTGTTTTGTTCAATAGCGGAGTAGAGACAGAGTCGCTGCCAACATCAAACAGGTTTAATCTGATTGTATATTATGAAATAAATAATGGCACTCATAATTATGTTTATATAAAATAAAACAAAAGTACTTACATATTATTGTTCCGCCAATTTATACCACTGAATAATTTTAACATTTGATTTTCGAATTTCTTATTGTTCTCAATAGATTTATCGCAGAGTAAAACGCACTTGTTATTATTTCTCATTAAAGTAATAATGTTTGATTTTTAAGATGAAACAATAGGTAAAAACACAAAATTAACAAAGAATTTTTCTCGCACTGGAATTTGGCGCCTATTACATAAAGCCAAACTAAAACAGCACTATCACTAAATAAGTGTTTGTTTGTATCAAATCAGCTGGTTCACATGTTTTCTTCAGTCGCGCCTTGCTAGATTTCCATACGATCTTCTAAACGCACTGAAATAAAATGACAAGAGAATGTTTACATCAATACATTGCACAGACTACAGACGCATTACTGGCTACACGCACACATGAAACCGACCATTTGTGTACGAAAGCAAAATATTGACTGTTCGTAGTGGGGATGAAGGAGGTCAATGACGTTGTTGCTGATGAATACTGCGGAAAGAGATAGAAATAATATCTAGTTCTGCAACTTACTGTTCGTGTTCATAGACGAAATAAAGACAGAGTTTGGAATCGTTACACGTTTTAAAAGAATAACAGCATGAAATTTTGTAGCTGTGTCCCTTTAATATAAAACTGTTAGGAAATTAAGTTTATTACATTTTTAATGACACATTATTGTAATATAGAGCAATAACAAAACAATGGATCTTTGTAAATTAAAAATACTTACTTTTATCATGAATTATGTCTATTTACTAAAATTTTATTTTTGCGGTTTACATCATAATGTATGGCATTACATATGTCAGTCAGTGCACATTTAGAAAAAGTAAATGATTGTTTGCCTGTTTACATTAAAAAATATATTATTTTTTTCAAATTAAAGGAGATGAATATTATTTGAATTTTATGCTATTTTAAATGATTCATAATTTTATTAGGTAATTAATTATATTATTTGCGAGTCAATAGCGATTGAAAACAAGATAGCAACACCCCACGGTAGATCAGCTGTGTCAGCTGTCTCTGTTGAAATTGGCAACTGAAGTGTCAGTTTGACAACGTCATAAATTAGTGCTATGGACAGAAGTTAAATAATTTATTGAAAATGATTAAGATAAACGAAGTGATATTTATAATATCATTGTATTCTAGAGACAGGTATAGCAGCGCAGTTTTTTATAACGATTGGTTAATTTCCACACATTTATAGTGAGATAAAAGCATCTACACACTCGCTAAGGACAGTCACATTATCGGAAAAATACAATAACTTGTACTTATGTTACGTACTTGATAATCAGAGAAAATGAAATGTTGATATCGATAAGCAGTTTTATATCAGCAATAAATACTGAAAACAAAGATTGTTACCGAATTCGCGCTTAAGCTAACAGACTTAAAGTAAGTATTAATCTTTATAATATATTTTAAGTTTTGAGTGTGCCGGGAATAGGCTTAGGTTTACCTTGATTAGCAGAGAACTGTTGGCGTTGTAAAATATTCAGCAAACTTGTCTACTATGGTATCAGTTTTGCATCTTGTTGTCCATGCTTTATAGAATTGTGTGAATTAACTTAATACTTGTTAATAGAGGGATTTAGACTAATTGTTCATTTTATATTTTTTGTTATTATTATATTTCACATCAGGTTCCTTATGGAGTTGAATAATCTGTGCCTATTAAGTATCTGTGCCTAGTTGGTTTTGGCAGCCTAGTATAACCAGGGGATTCTTAGCACCCCCTTCCCCACCAAAGGGGTGACTGGGAACTGGGTGCTGTTGCATAGTTGTTTGGACTATTGGGGGATTGTTGGTCCAGGTTGGTCTTATTTGCAATGGATAAGTAGCTAGATGTGGTTGGATTATAGCAAGTTCAGAGAGAAATCAAGGCTCCCCTGTCTTGACTAGACAAATGGAGTATGAAGATTGTTGAGTTGAAAATTGTTGTGTTCATGAAAAACGCAGTGAATGTAGGAGAAGCGTGTCAGGTCTGCAAGGACAGAGACATGTACTCATTGATCTCAGCCTATCATCATAAGGATCAGTACATATTCATTGACAAGTTGACATCACCACTTAGCACTAGATGTTCATGTTGACATGACAAACATATAAGATAACACATGATATAATCTTCTTGTCCATAGTAACACCTGTTCATTGTGAAACTCCGTCGACTTTAGTCATTGGAGTAAGATGTGTAGTACTGTATTAAAAGAATGGTATATAAACAATTTTCATATTTATTATTGTAGCATTTAGTTGTGTGTAAACAAAAAATAAATTTCTTATGTAAAGTCCATTAGTGTCAAGAAAATAATGTGGTATCAATGCATATGCAGTGTAAAGGTGTATTCACAGTGCAGTAGATGTGGAAATGATATAAATTTCCAAATGATTAAATTTAATGTATAAAAATAGCATTCATATAATGAAATAAATTCACAGGGATATTAATCAGCAAATCTTGAACATTTTTTATTGTATTTATAAAACAGTATTCTCTGCCAGGTTTAGAATGTCATCAAATTTCTACATGTCATTTTTTAAATTTGTGGTTGCAGTATTTATCCACTGATTAATGTCTTTTATCTTCAAGAAGAGAATTTGTTTGCATCATTCAATTAAAAAATTGTGTTATTGGGACCAACATAACTTTTTATTTTGAATCCCACCAACTCATAGATTAAAGTTTCCAATTGTGTGGTACTTGTTGATAACTCTATTAAGTGAACTCATGTGCTATTAAAGTGTGAACACAAGTCCCGACACTTCACTTTGACTATGTACTTGTGGGAAATGAGCCTAAGGTATCATAATTATTTTCATATCCACTCTGTAGTCTGTCCCTATGACGGTTGTGTGGCAATGGAATGTATGAATGAATGAGATCTTTTTGATAATACATAATAGTACATGTGATTGTTTAAAGAATGATGCAATTGTTATTTATCTATCTTCCATCAAATATCATAATATTTCATCATTGTCTGTATCTTTTTCAGTATGTTTACGAAGCTACCAGTACATATACCTAGGAAGATGGACAGTTTGGCTAGAATGTGGGCTGTCAGTGCAATAGTAAGGATGTCGTCTACATCTATGCCTGGTTCCAGTTTCTTTTTTAGGCAGGTATGTTTTTTCTATTGTAATTTAGAAGTGACTGTTTTTTATTATTATTTTTTTTGTCTTTTGATTTCACATCTTATTTTGGTTCATATATTTAAAAAAAATAATTATTGTAATAAAAATTCCTGACAACAGTTGGCTCTGTTAAATATGTTTTATATTTGTTTCATGTTTGATTTCTTCAGTTTAATATTAATTATAATTGTATGTTTTGTTAAATATTTTCTAACTACATGTAACGTTTTAAAAATGTGTAACCACAGTACATTTACGTCATGTGTAAATCCCTGTAATACTGACTGCATAAAAAGACTTATAATGATAATAATTATTATATTTTATTAATTAACAAACATTTTAATTCAAAATGCTTAGATTCATCACCGTGCCCAAGAAGGCCCTTCTTCTTTTATCAAATCGTGTTAATATATCAAAATAATATTTTTTTTCCGACCCTTTTTATCGTTCCATTGCTGGACATGGGACTCTACTCAGAATTAAGCCATAATAAGTTAAGGTCACAACCAGGCGCGCTTGAAAACTACGGGTTGTCAGATTTCGCGCGACTTAAAGAACAGAAAATTAAATTTCTTAATGGAATATATGTATTATCATTTTCAGCTGTTCGACACTGTCAGCAGCACCTACACATATCTGCTCGGTGACATAAAGTCTCGGGAAGCGGTGCTCATAGACCCGGTGATGGAACACGCCGAACGAGACGCCACCTTGGTCAAGGATCTCGGCTTCAAACTTGTTTTTGCCAGTAAGATTGTATTGTACTTGATTAATCCTATTTATCAAAGATAAAGGTTTATCAACACATGACCACCGACTTTGTTAAAAAAAAGAGCAGACTTTTTAGTGTTGGTATCTATTCAGTATTTACTAATACGTTAAATATTAACTATTACAAATAATTGTTATTTTTGAACATACTAAAGTGTGGTTTTTGATATTTTCTAGTGAACACTCACATGCATGCAGATCACATAACCGGTACGGGCAAGCTCAAGTCCATTCTGCCGGGCACAAAGAGTGTTATAGGCAAGGCGTCCGGTGCTCAAGCTGACGTGTATGTTGATGATGGAGAAGTCATCAAATTCGGGTCCTACGAATTGCTGGCTCAGTCCACACCTGGGCACACTAATGGATGCCTCACTTATGTTTGTCATGATCAGGTAATAATTGGATATATCAGAGAAGAAGGATCAGATTCGTAGTGGTAAAAATATTTGGCACCCAGTGCTGTCTACTCATAAGGAACCTAGCATGATGGTATAATAATAATAAGGTGCATTAGACTTAATAATCCATAATTGGTCAGTGTGCTAGACTAGCCCTTGACAATTCTCATTGAAATAGGAGACTCACGTAAGAAAATATATAGGTGTGAACTATGATGACGAGTTTAATATTCCATTGTAAGAATTTTTTTATTTGATTTTTTTTAATATTGAGGGATTGTTCAATACATTCATAATAATAAACTTTATTAACTATAAAAATGTTTGTATGTAGGTACACAGTTTTATGAAAGTAGAAAAATTTCAAGCAATTGAGAAATTTTTTTTTTTTTATAAAACGATTTCAGGGAATGGCATTCACTGGTGATGCATTACTAATCCGTGGTTGTGGTCGCACAGACTTCCAAGAAGGCTCCTCTGAGAAGCTCTACCAGTCTGTTCACACAAAGATCTTCACATTGCCTGAACATTACACTCTCTACCCAGCTCATGATTACAAGGGACAAACTGCTACAACTGTATGGGAGGAGAAGAAATACAATCCGAGGCTGACCAAGTCTTTGAAAGAGTTCATCCATATAATGGACACATTGAACTTGCCATACCCCAAGATGATCGGTCAGTATGATCATATAAAATTTATTTATAATAAATGTTACTTAGCTTGATTTCACTTTCTTTAGTTTCAATGGCTTTAGAGAGCATAGGATTGGAATGAGGTGTCTAAATACTTTGATGTTTAAATTATAAACATTTATAAAGTCTAATATCACTTCTGGAATTTCCAAAGAGGAATGCAGAGGAGTGTAGTGCCCTTCCATGTTTCATCGTTTATATGTTTCATCACGTTTAACATAATAGGCGATAGGTCTCTATGGATTGAGCCACTACTAAATTACTAATACTTTAGCCATTCTTAAGATTTCAAGTTAGAAAAGCCCAATAATACCTCATCTCTCTTTATCTCTCTATCAGAATTTACACCTGCAACAATTCAACCAATAAGGCAGTTTATTAAAGTTATAAAATATTTCTAAAGTTTAAATAAAATTCATTACATTTTTTGCTTTGTTTCAGACAAGGCACTGCCAGCAAACAAAGTTTGTGGACTATATTGACAAATTATATAATTACATATACAACATTGACTAATTTTATATCATAAAAATGTGCTATATTTAATATAAAAAACATATTGATTATTTTATTCTAAAAAATAAATAAAAGGGAAACATCGATTTAACATGAAATAAGTATTCCTTTAACTTGTAACTACAGTAACAGAATTTCAATATAATATATTTCAGTATATAAAACTAAGGTCTTTATATTTTTGTATTGTAAAGGTTGTGGTAGACTCCTTGACATGACTTGTACCCAACAGTTCTAAAGGTAATGACAGACTAACCCAAGGTGACTTAATATTAATATTCATCGTAATACTCGTATGTTTGTCACATCATAAGTGTATCATTATATACATATATAAGTGTACTTATTCCTTATTACTATACTGGCAGTGAAGTAAGAACTTTTATAAGTTGCAGAAGTTAACTAAGTATCATGCTGTGATAACGTAATAGTGATGTACTGACAGATGGCGGACGGGGATGTGTATCTCGCAAGTATCAAGTTGATTTCTGCGTGCTGTTAATTAATTAAAAAAAAACATGCGTGCGTACAAAGTACACATGTCAGAAGTGAAACTTCTTTGGCGAACTAATTTATAAAT
>DWME01006276.1:0-13834 GCA_018244795.1 Parelbella ahira ahira | reverse complement strand
CAGGTGTACTTAGCGCGTGCCACTACCAGGTGTAAACACCAGCTTTTTACATATTACATATCTCACTTATTATCTACGTTTAGTTTTTATTCTGTCTGTTTTATTTTTTTTGTAATTTCAATGGAATTAACTCGCAAGTGTTAGTATTAGTTAATATTTATAGTTAATATTTTAATTTACTTTGGAAAGAATTATATATGCTCAAAGCTCAAGCAATTAAAGAAAACATGAATATAACGTAAAATCACGCCTGTATATTTCTGAAGAAGCAGGCAGAAGTATATAGTATAGGTACTCCCACGATTCACCAGTCATGTTATATGTTCCACCATGGAATAGAAAATCAGAATATAGTGAAGCTATATATAATCATTATGCTTCCGATAGGATGTGAAGGCAATTAACATACTCACGAAATGAGGCTGATTCGTTCCGAATTGCGTTGTTGGAAACGAGCTCAGTGGGTGCGAACTCTGGTTTAGGTGTCGCGGCGCACCCTAGCGGCCGAGGTTGCACCGTTAGAGACCGAAGTATATACACCGATAATGGTACCGTCCGTCATCGGTCAAATTGTATAATTTAAGTACAGTTACATCAATCATGTCTAATTATTTCGTGCTCTCATACAAAACGCACGTCATACTTTTCGCGCTCAATTGAACGCGTTTATGGGTTATTTAATGTTGACTGTCCCGTTGGATCCAGTGGTCAGTGTTAGAAAATCTGACTTCTGAGCTGAGAGGTTGTGGGTTCGATTCACACCTAGGACAAATATTTTTACAATGAGATAAACTTTTTTTTGTATTTGGACTTAAAATGATTTATGAAAGTATGTATGTATTTAGAATTTCCTATATCAGCTGCTGTACCTACTAGTTTTTTTGTAAACATGTCACTGACGTGCCATATGAAGTTACTACAAGCTATTATTATTATTAAATCGTACGTTATAGAATACCGCGCAAATCATTTAAATTATTTATTAAACCCGTAAACTATTTAAATTATTTAAACGCTTTAATTACCTAAGTAAGCCCAAATGGGTCTACATTTTAAATACTATATATATGTAGCGTTGTACTACTTAGTACCACGATAGACATTGCGCGTATGCGCCTATTGAAATATTATTATTATAACATTATGCCAGGCCCATTGCGGATAGAAAGAGAGCACAGAGTGCCAAATATAGTAATCTTTAAAGACCTGACGTACTGCTTCCTTTACATTAATCGCTCTCTTCATACACGCACGGCAGTTAAGTACGATACAAAAATTATTCTACTATCGAAGGATAGCACTTGAAATTGTTTTTATCTTGAACAATCATGATCCAATGAGTATTTTTGATCCAACGATGGGCTAGTGCGAGCTCATCAAAGAACGAAATCATCAATACCATCCTGGCATCACTTCCAAATTTAAATTGTACAAGCTCGCCAACCTTGTCCGACGAAGCTGTATAAACCAGTACAGCCAACTGTAGAATATTACAAAAAAAATTGCCACATCGAAAACGTGATTTCGTTCAGTTTCTGCAAATCAGATTATGTGCAACGTTATTATACTGGAATGAAATTGATCGCATGTGATAACAGCGCTTATCACGGCGAGAGACAGCCCTGCATGTCGCACGTGACACCGCTGGCGATCGTGATTGTTTTCGTAGAGATATGCATCGCATCACGACTCTTACTTCCACTGACCTTTATGTTTTTTACGCCAAAGAAATAGCAGTTGGGTATGCAAGCTGGCAGTAAGTAGCAAGGAGTAGGAGTAGCTGCCAATTGCAGTGATAACTAGTATTGAAGTGTTATATGTTGGTCTTTAAGCGACTCCTTCTGGAGTCTGGACTACGTTAAGATATCTCCATTTATACTCTATTAACCTCGTCAGTGACAGCGTGAGCTACTATGTAGGGATTAGAAATATGTAGGTTCAGCGATTGCGATTGCGTTCAGCGATTCAGTTACTATTAACAGTTACATAATTCAGAAATACTTTTACTCAAGTCTTAATCTCTACTAGTCTTTAAAAAAATCTGCACCTGAGAGAATTTTTACCTGCGTGATTTTCAATTTAACTATTAAGACGATTGTAAATTTAAAACAATAGTAGTATAAGTTGTTTTTCAAAACTTCGAAACCAGTATGAAATTTTCTTACTTTGCATATCTTCGGACTGGCCAAGTCCGGAGTTACTTAATTACAGATCTTGTTAGAAGACGACCGACGAGTCCGTTCAGTGAGAACTTTTATTTGGTGGCTTGAAAGTAACTGGTGAAACTGGTCAGATTGATGATGATCAATGATAAAAGTAGCTTTTGGAAATGCTGATGAACTTGCTCTAGGTGGAACTGGTCATATTTTTGAAAAAGTCCTTCGTTTATGACATAAGTTTGAGCATTTCAATTTTCGTAGCATCCTGCGTTTCAGAAAGTATTTTTTCGTTATCTTTCTTCTTTTTTATCGCCCGTTTCTATGAAAAATTTGGCATTCACTGTGATCCAAAATCCACGATTTCGGTTAGTCTAAACGTGACATTCTTCGCTGCCCCAGTGCGGCTTATGATTTCAAAATTCACAACGCATTCATAATGTCCATTGAGCTTACAACTTGAAAAGCAAGTCCGATGGTCACTTGGACATTGCGTTAGTCATTGTGTACCTTGACTTTGACTGATGACGTTCATTAATGAGTTACGGACTTGCGTTGTCACCAAATCGTTTCCGACAATGTCATATCTGTGTACTCCTCGATATAAAAGGTTAATGTAGTTGTCCCTGGTCTGTGCCGGTCACGCTTCTTTTGGTGCGGCAATTATTTTTCAATGATTCTGATAACATAATGTGACCTATTCATGAGCGCGGGTGGTCAGACAACTCAGACATATTCACTCTATACCTACTCTAAAACGTGCGGTGTTATGAATTGGATACAGGGATGTCACTGTGATATGCTTAAAGTAATTGATCTCCGGTGTTCTTCCACAAAATTGATATCCGCTTTTAATTTAATATACTTATTTTTTCAAACGTTTATGTATTTCCTAATCACGACACTAGCAATGTAATGTAACCTAGTAATGTAACATATTTTTTATGTTTTCATTACTTAACTTCTTTAATAACTATGTTTGATATGACGTTCATGTATATTTTGATTTGCTGGTGAACTCTGTTGTAAAGCGGCCAGAGAGTAGTAATAATAATAACGACTAATATTATGCGAGAGACGGCGATTTGACTCGTGCCGTCTCGCGGGTCGGCGCACGCGCAGCCTCCGGTTTTGCTCCTTTTGTGTCACGTATTACAAACTTTGTTACCTTGTGTGGGTTAGTGGCTCCAGTGTGCTCGACACACGTGCGTCGGTTACAACAAATCCTCTACCATGCCACGCCAATCCACATCTGTATATATAGACAGACAAGCATTTAGGAATGTTTACAGTTTTATTGCCATTAGATATTAGAATACAAATCGTTACCTTTCGTTTAGTAACACTTGAGTGATCTCTTCCAGCCCACACCTAAGGACTTGATTATGAATTATAATTTGTTTCTTAAGATATTAAACTTTGTGTAAATTTTATTTAAAAAATGAAATTACGTAATATTACCCCAGCTGACTTCCTCAATGAAAATGTATTTCAGTGTACATATATGCTAATTTAATATGAGAAAGACGTAAGTAAACGTAAGGATTGTACGCCAGATGGTATTCAATCTTTTCTACAACTTCACGAGAAATGCTACTGTGGTTTTTACACTTTCATTGTCATTCTTAGCATACCATGGGACTGGAGCACGTATCAAAATGGCGAACGATTTGCATACTCGGTCCAGTTGAATGGTATTGTATTGTGGAGAATTGTATATACCGAATAAATATCAACAGTATAAGTACTAAATTAATGCGATAAATTACGACAGTAGGTAGGTATACTAACTTCCACCATTCGTAAGACTAATATTTTGATAAATGTTTTTCATCGCGTTCAACATCTTTTTATGTGTAACGTTATTATAAAATGTATAAAGTAATTGTTTTATGTTAAACTATAGCCGTCAATACACACGAGTACATTGTTAACGTAGACTACGTTCGACTGTATTTAACGTGGATTGTAACGAGCATTGAATACCTATACTATATTCAGGAGCTCAAAGCTTAGTACTTGTAACAGTTACATTACATACACACCAGGGCAGATAGTTTGAATACAAATGGGCTTTGAAAAACTTATGCGTACAAGGCACCGGGGCTGCCTTGAACTTTAATCCGGTACTTGAACCGCCGCGACGAGAAAGCTTTTAAGGTTATCGCTCAAAATTATTTATTACTAATGGAACTTTCGAGAGGGCACGCTTTTTTGTTCTTAAAACGAAAATCACACTTCACATTTTCGTTCCCAATGAAATATGGCGACACTCGAGGGACTCGAGAGCAATGGCTGCTTTTTTGCCGCGCATTTCACTTAAACACTTCTGACAAGGAAAAGGGAGAGCTTTAGTAATTTTCTAGTTTACATAACTTTGGGCGTTGTTCTGAACAACTTTAATGATACTAAAATAAGGTAACCTTTTAGTGCGAATTAGACTAATCGGGACATCTGTCGTCATATAGTTAGGTACTTTAAAGGATTTTGTTTTTTCAAGTTTTTAACAAGTGTACCAAGATACTATTCAGAATTTATTAGCGAAAGCAGTAATTCTATGTTTATTTTTGCTGTTGGGAAGCATGCATATAGGTTGTGACCATTTTAAACGCGTAATAGGCAGACATACCTAGACATAAGGCGATCCAAATTCTCATAAGTGACAATTGATGTCTAACCGATCTACTCGGATGACTACGATCTGCAGTTGCTCTTAAACACCAGATGACCGCTGTGCTGCGGTGCGCAGCGTTTTGCTAGTGCGATGACATAAAAGTAAAATAAAAAAGACTTTTTAAATCTCAAACTGCCAGTCATTAAATAAAACAAGCGCGATTCAACACGACCCATCGGTAAGTGTCCTATTAGAGTACAAACAACATACACGTTATTATGGGCTTAGGAACATAAACGTCTGGCATTGACAGTGTTTTATTGAACGCTGCTTTTAACGATAAGTATCATTTGCTTCACTATAGCGGTGTAGGAAAATATAGTGATGAAGCCTCTTTTTAAGTTCTCTATAACATACTCAAGGCATTTGAACTGCTTAGTTGGTTTAGTGGTTGCAAGGGCGGCCGTTGAGGAGCTCCTGGGTTCTGTCCTGAGGTTGGACGAAATATTAATGGGTTTTTCTGACTATCCATTCCCAGTAGTCTGGATTTGTGATCATTGTACGTGTAGTTCACCATCTATTTTATGGGACGTATAACTTAACCAGTGAAAATCGTAGTGCAACAGTCCTCTGTCTTCCCCTTATGTGAAATACAAGCGTGATGCTAGGTTTATTTTTTGCTAAACAGAATTAATAACAAACATTCTATTATGACGGCTGTAAAAAGTGAAATGCTGAGCGTGACGAACATCGGAATGCAGAGTGCGGTGGTCGGATCATTTCGGTAATTACCATCATCATACCTTATTACCCACTTGGTGCGTCTGCGCAACTCTACCCAGCTGCCATAATAGACTCTATAAAAATGTTCCTAACGTTCTCTTTTTTAAAAATGTAGACTATTTAGGATAGGTAGTTAGTTAAGTATATTGAAAAATGTTAATATTTTGACGCTTTTATCTTAGTATTTTCTTGAATCATGTGAAATAATTCTATTCACGTTTTTGTTACATGTAATCTACATATTTGAAACCATAGCCGTTAAATGTTAAAATTTCAGTGATGGCTATATTTTAATTTAAAATAATAATATTTCGCATTGAGAAATAGAAGTGAATCAAGCAGATACATATAATTTGAATAATTAGTTTTTGTAATTTGATATATTTATTGCTGTTTTAGCTGAAATTGCTATATTATTTAATTAAGTACTTTATTCAGTTTATTGTCAATTTTATATTATATCACATGTAGGTACGTAAGTTTAGGAATTCCACTTTAAAAAATAATCATAAAATTTTCGACAACTGTACCTACATTTTGGGCTTATGATCTTTTGGTTGGTAATCCAAATTGTAAGTGAAACTGGTTCTTACAGGTTACAAGACATGTCTGTCTTCTTAAGAACGTAAATTAAAAACGAAACAACGACTTTGGTGCATAAAAGATACGATATTTTGATATAAAAATTGTAACTCAAATCGGTTCTTAATTATGGATGACAAAATAGACATAATAGCTCAATAATTAAATTATGATAACATGTTAATTTTAAATTATATTAAAAAAAAATACGTTGCCTGTCACTAAATTCAAAACACATCATTTATTATGAACTTCAAGGACATATAAAAGATCTGGTTAATGACAATTTAATGATAGTTTTTTTCGCCATGGCCTTAAATTAATCCATAAAAGTTCTCACTACGTTAAATTTCGTTAAAATCGCTTCATTACTTTTTGCGTATGAATGAAGTTCAAACTAACTCGCGAATGAATGAATTAACGAACGAATGAGAGCGAACGAACAAAGACTTAAACATTTCAAAGATATTTTTTCAGGTCTTTATTGTGTACTTACATAACGTGAAGCAATTGACTTTCTAAGAAATTTAATTTAGCACCTGGCGACAAATTTTAACTTCATTACTATTTTATTGGAAGTATTAGAAGTGTACACCGAAAGGTGTGTAGGTGTATCTAAATATTAACATTAGTCAATAGTAACTGTAATGAGATACCAAAAGTGTGTTAGGTTGCGTAAAACGTTCAGCAAGCACCTTAATAATGTATGTCAATTTATTTATATCTGCACACTGAAAAAGCAAACAAAGTGTAGTTCGGCTCACGAACCCCAATATACCGTAATTTCATTCCTTCCCGGTGACTTGATCTATAAAAACTGTAAATAAACAGAACGCCCGTACATTCCAGTTTACGTAAGTGATATCCAGGAATTAACCTCAATTTTTGTTGAATTATCGATCCGATCGGAAGTGTTGGCAGCCAGCAGCCGACCAAAAATACGACGTACGCTTGTTCTGTGTAGAAACATCACGCAAACGTAAATATTATGATGTACGCATTGAACTGCAGTGTTTGCAATTCGTTAGGGAATGCCGCTTAGTTTGATATGTGTATGTCTATTATACAATGAAAACAGAGTTCCCGTAAATGTATGCTGATTAGACATTTTGTGTCTCATGTTTTTCGTATTAAACAGCTTAGCGTAATGTATTTCTATGTTACAATAAAAACAGAAGGGTTTTCATAAATGTATGCTGATTCGATATTTTCTGTTAATACTTATAGTGGTATTTGATTATATAGGTACTGCCCTCTTTGTATTGAGATACCAACAAGGCTAGATTAATTGAAGGGAATTCTAAAAACAATGACGAAATTAGTTATTTTGACTGACTTACAGGTCTGCGGTTAATACACCTGACTGTCGATCCAGGGGTAAGGATTCGATTACTCAACAGCAGGTACATACATATTTATTGTAGTATTTTTCTGTCTCTTTATATAACTCTATGTTTGCATATTTTTACCAGTAGACTACTATAGAACTGGCTCTCTACTTTGGGTTCATACATGGCCACGAGTTGAGTTACTCCAAGATATGCTTGGGTTTATATAATGTGGATGCTTAAAATAATTGTGCGAGAACAGCGATTTCATTGTACGAATATTAACTAAGAACGGTATAAATATCCACAGTTACTTTTAGTTCTTTTTTTAAAAATGAGTTACCCACCAAAGAGGTTGCAAAAAAAGGTTATCGACACAAAGTCAAGTGTAACACTCGTGGAAGTGCCGGCGTGAGAATGTAACGGTCGGCTGAAATTTAGTTTTTCTTTTTTTAATTTGATTATTTTTATTGCAACACACACTGTTTAATTTACACAAGATTTGGTCATTCATTTGTTTTAACATCTAACTGTTTGACTGTTTTATAGAGTCATAAAGAAATTATATTTATATTATTATTATATTTATATTGTGTTTATATATAAAAACAGTTATAACATAAAATAACATCACGCTTGATTTTGCTACAAGTGTTAGTGAGGGGAGTGATCACTCCCACTTTTCACTAGTTACGTTATAGGAACTGTGGAATAGAGAGTAAGTCTAAATCGTTATGATAATAAAAAAGTTTGACAGATTTTGTGGCCTACATTCAATTTGATAGTACTAAAAGAGACAATCATTTCCGTATAATAACACATTTGTAAAAGCATCGCTAGAAGCCTTGGAATAACTATCAATTTGCTCCAGGCCTTTTTATATGTTTGACTCCAACGACATAATGTTAGAATTCGTTTTTTCTACGGCGGCAACATGTTTCCGTACGGTTGGCGACACTCCCTGTCGCCTTATAAGAGGATAATCAAGCCGGCCAGGAATGCGGCTAAGCTCGGATTGCTCCCGGTAACTCATTAAAGGACGTAGGTATAGGGCAGCGTGAACTTTCTTGCCGTGACAAAATTTAATAATAGCAGGATATGAATGTTTTTGTTTTACGGATTTTTTTTTTATAGGATAGGGTTCGATATAATTTGCGCTATCACTGAACAATTTGGCTTGACACTGTAAAGGAAAGTTTTATTCAAAATTTTCTCCAGTGTTCTTCGTGTCTTTTATTAAACACGAATTAGTCTTTCTGTTTTCTTTCGTAAGATGATGACTAAATATATTAATAACCAGGTTGTTTTTGATATTCATACATCTGTTCTCGTCAATTGATCTTTTTTACACTAAGTAAGTTAGTGCTCGGAGCAACTGTGGTTAGGATGTCACATAATACGTCGTAGATTGCGTCCGTTCCGGTAACTAGCGACGTGACACACTCGGTAACTATGTAATAATTGCCGTTATAAACAGAACTGCGTTTCCGCATCTTTTTTGAAATTTAAGAAAATACATACTTACCTTCTCGGTGTATGTCAATAGGCTTATATCTTCTTACTTGGGACGTATACATAATTGGTGATCAGTTGGAGTACTCTTCTGCCTACCCCTCAAGATAAATAAAGGCGTCATGTTATGTTATATGAACAGACAGGTATTTAACATTGTCGCGAACGACAAAAAATGACTGTGCTTTTTGAAATTGTTTAGTGTTTTCACAATTAATATTTCCTTAGTCGTGTGAAATTAATTATTTCGCATAATATTCGTTATATAAAAATGTCGTCGTTGCAATACCTCAGACGTCTATTATGAAAATATGATGCACTCGTAAGATAAAAAATGTAATGGTGCAAATTTAGGAAATGACTTTATCACTAAAGTTGTTCTAGCATTAAACCTTAAGGGTTAATACGAATCAAAAATTAGTCCTTAACTAAGTATGTATAACAATGTTATGAGCTACATTTGTCAATATTTCATAGTACATGTAGGTACAGTGTACAATAATTACGTAAATGTTTATTATCGTTTTGTAAACTTTGTTGACCCATTTTAAGCGCGGATGCTTGTAAGAGCGAATGAAAATATAGAGACAACATGATTTATTTAACCGGAAAGGCAGTCATAACTAATATAAATTATATTTACGAGTAGGTATGTCATGTACCTCATGCCCAGCGGATCTATTATGAGCAAAAAACTTCTATAACAGTCTGCAAGCGTTCATTCGGATAGGCCTGTGGCCAGCAGCGGACTGTGACAGGCTGGCGATAAAACTACTCGACATCTAGACAATAGTAAAAAAAAATAACTTTATTGATTTTATGCTATATAAATGGGTCATTTCGTTACTACATTCACCTTTGCCATTTCACAGTGTTTGGGATCTGAATGAGAACTTAATTTCTTTTGGGGTTACGGACAGTGCTTGGGTTACCTAAGGCCTGTCAACAGCCAACCTCGGGACAAAACATTTCATTGTTGCGCCGTCACAACAATACTCGTGACTGAACAGTGAAAGGACTTTTAATGGCGTTACGTAATTAACACGAAACGCTATAAAAATTGAATGCGATATAAATTTGCGTTTGATAATAAAATTTCATTAATCATTATGCGTTTTAGGAGTCATCGATGCGGTTTATACATTTAATACAGGCGGGTTATCCACTAAATTCAAAGAGATTTACGCTTGCATTGATTGAGCAACACATAATTATCTTGATTACTAAAAGAATTAGGTAGATGTAAATGGATTAGGCGACAGCAGCCGGTTCTTTTAAAGGGTCATAGACTTGTGTTAATTCTTAAAATTTTAACATTCCTAATCATTAAACACTAGTATCCTTACATTTCTCATTTTTTTAGGTACACAAAAACAAAATGGCGGCTCCAGAAGCAAACATCAACACAAATTCGGTTCGGTGATTGGTGATGGCCGTAACAATGGCGTCCCCTGCGCATGATCACTACATGCGCGACGCTGAGCTGCGCCCCCAGCACTCCAGAGACAACTCTAGGGATTCTGGAATATTCCACACCACCAAGGGACTTTGGAATGCACCTGGACAGAACAATTGCTTCTTAAACAGCGCAGTACAGGTAAGATTTATCTGATCTATATTTAGACTTCGAGTACGACTCAGGTCTCGTTGTCTTGCTTCTAAGCATGTGCAAGGGTATTTTTAAAGTTAGAGCACTTTCGGTTGTAAATATAGAAGAAGAGGAGACTCATAATATTCGACATAGATTGTATTAGAAAATACCAATAAGATCAGATTTTAATAAGTAGGTATTATATGCAAAGTGATTGAAGACTGATTTACATCCCTAAAAGACTTAATATGGCATATAGATAGATAATTGGTCATAATTTACAATGCTTTACATCTATATTCATTACAGCCTTAGATGCTACAAAGAAAATGATATCGAAACTAGTCCAGAGTAATCTGAGAATAGCGCTGTCAGCGCACGTTGGAATGTATGTAAACATTTTTATAACACGCCCGGAAAACACATCCAACTATAAACATTTACCGTTTTGCTGAAATCTGTTTAATTCGAAGCTAATAATTTCTGGTCGTTCTCAAACCAGTATGAAGCAACGATGATTTACTTGCAAATGTACCATCGTATGGCAAATATTTAATTTGTAATCACAGATTTCTGAGAAATGACTCTTGACTCGAGTTTGCACGCGGACATTAAGTGGTTTCTGGATATGGGTGCACTTTATTGCTAAAGTATTTTTAAACTTTGCCTTTTTGTGACACTTCAATCATCAATGTAACCGTAATGATCATCAAAATCGTGAGATAGTATCGTATCAGTCGTAAACGTCTTTTTAGGCAGACCGTTCTAAGCAAGACACAAACACCAGTAGACAGTAAACAATTGTGTGAATTAAGCCGACGAATATCACGTTACAATGTATGAGATGTGAAGTGTTTTCCTAAAAGGTGGGCAAACATCATGGTCAAGTCGCAGCTAAACAATATGAACTGGTGACATACGTGTATAACGGTGAGCACTCATTTACGACGATCCATCTTCAGTTCACGGCTCGACAAATATGAGTCTTATCGCGTTGAGAAGAACGTTGTATTTCGCGTAGCGGGCTCTGATGACGATGGCCTATGGCCAGCGAGGGTCGAACGATGACGTGACTTCTGTACCAATAACGTATATACAGGTAAACCTGTTTTAGTTAGAGGCGTATTTCGTGAAAGCTGGTTTTTTGATAAGATTATTATACATAATTATTGTTATTTTCTTTCGACTATCGACATATAAAATTGATTTGTAGAGCGAGTAACATGGTATGAATATTGCAGCCTACCGGTGTCTATATATAAATTAGTCTTAACACTAGGTCTATCGCAATTCTTGCCGATCACTACATCGGACTGACAACAACCCAGCTGGAACAACCCAAAGACCAGCAATTCTTCAGTAACATCTTCAATACTGGCGTAGGAGCTGGTACCTAATTGATAATGCAGTAAACCTGCCATAAAATAGAAATAAATTTCATGTGACGTTAAACACTTTGAAAACGATTAACAGTTGCCGTAAAATACGTATAACTTTTATGTGCTACGTTGAACTGCTTTAATTGTTTTTATTTTATCACAGTCTCCATTGCTACTATTTCAAGACGCTTATTAGCGAATTCCTACTTTTAGAATATTTCTTATTAGTATTTTTAAGATAATTATTTTAAAAGGATCTTATATTTATTATTACTATGTCATCAAGCTGGGTCTCTTACATGGCAGGCAACCACCGAGTGCAAAATCTCTCTAGACTACATACGCGTCATCGACATTCATCACTCCGTTCATACATAAATGTAACATCACGCCTGTAACGAAGGGGTAGGCAGAGAAATTTAATGCACTCTCACGATTCACCAGTTACGTTTAAGTCCCATGGAATAGGTGGTTAAGCTATTGCCATACACCAAGCACAATTCCAGACTTCGAGTCACTACCAGAAATTCGAAATTAGAAAAATCCAATAATACACGATCCAGGATTTGAACTCAAGACCTCCCGATCGGCAATCGCACTTTCAACCACTCTACCAACGAGGCAGTCGATTCATAGATGGAGTATTTTTTAGAAAAGACAAAAATTTCAAAGCAAAAACGTTCCGTTTCATAGTTAATTCCGTGTGTAAAGGTGTAATATAATGTACAAATATGACTAACACACTTTCTACTTTATTCGCGTAACATAGTTTTACAGTTGCGATTAATTGCAGAGATTTATGTGTAAATCGTCAGAGAATGTCACAAAGATGTTAATCATGACGGAGTTCCCAGCTTCCCCATCAGACAGATAGAAGCGAGTTGCAGCTACCTTGTATAACGCGATTGCTGTAGATTACGTACGGTTCACCAAACTCGGAAGGCATTAAGATGAGACCTTCATCACAATTGCTACGTGCATACATACATATTTTCTCGCCAAGTCCCTTCCGGGGTAAGCTGAGAGCACGGAGTGCCATATATCAGTCAATGTAGATCGATTTGGTTAGTTAACAGACGCTTTCTAGCTCATGTTTTGCACATACTTTATATTATTGTAATGGTTTAACAATAATTTATATACCTTTGCCTTCCTATATTTAGTAAGTATTAAAAAAACGTTTAAAAAGATAGTTGTAACGTCAAGTTTTATTGATCTTGACCAAGTAGGCTAGATACTTTGCTGGTGGAACTAGCTTGATAAATCATGATGAATGTAGAAACACGTCAGGTCTGCAAGAAAAGAGATATTTGGTACTCGATGTTCTCTGCCCACCCTGGAAGAGACCTGGCGTGTTGATACAATAATAATATAAAAGAATGTGTTCATACAGAAAGTTGCAAATAGGAATTATGTGTAATACGTCACACATTACAACCGCAGCATTCTTCGATCCGTCGCGGGCGCGTGGCCTCGTTCACGCCGCGACCGAATGTTAAACTAGTTTATTGCCACTTATAAAACGATTTGCACCACCATTTTAAGTAACTAATGTGTCTAAGCAGAAGAATAGTTCTAAAAGGACATTCTAAAAGATTTTAGCACTTTGAAAATGGGATGTCCGGTATATGCACGATTATTTATGAACGGCCAAAATCTCCAATCAATTTACATCTGAATATAAATCCAGCTGTGAATTGTGGATTTGGATGGAGTGGATTTTAATAATATGTTGTCAAGAAGGCTTTAGACACAGCGATATTTTGGGACACTTTTGTTTACGTTGATACCTGTTATTAATTTACTTGTAATTTCTGGTAGTTAAATGTTTTAATTTAACAAAAAGCAGTGGTAGCCTAGAGGTTAAGAATTCAGCCTCTCATTTCGGG
>DWME01006275.1:0-13835 GCA_018244795.1 Parelbella ahira ahira | reverse complement strand
ATGGCAATAGGCTCACCACCTATTCCATGGTACTTAAACGTAACTGGTGAAACGTGGGAGTGTACTACACTCCTCTGCCTATCCCTTCGGGGATTACAGGCGTGATGTTGCGTTACGTTTTTATAAATTTTGTCATGGGACTGTTAGTGATATTACCGCACTTAATATTTATCAGTATTTGTTTGTATGTTTTAGTTTATGTATTTTTTACTTTTAGCATAAACATGGGTCACGAGTTACGATATAGTACACTGCAACTAACGTTAACTCATTGTAACATAAACATGTATTTATAGGAACATGAATTATTAAGACCCAGTACCGGAAGCAGCAGCGCCTATTAGGGGACGTCATGTTCAAAAGCTGATAATAATGACGATGGTGAATTATAATTTTGAAACATTCCAACTAAGTACGTCATAAAATTTTGAAACCATCAACAAGCTAGTTATTTGAAAGCGTGGTATCTGTGCTGTAGTCCGACGGTTTCAATACTGTATCGCTACAATAGCAATGCAAACGCTTGCTTTATAGACGAATATATCCACGACAGTGTCATGTTCCTTGTGCGACTATATTGCTAATGTAATGGCAAAGACGCCGTGGGCCTCTCTAAAAGAAACAATTAAAAACATGCTTTAAAGGCTACAAACTACTATCAATAACTTACTATGATATTATTCTTATCTATTGGTAAAGACATGAGATATATTTTGAGTGGTTCGTAAATAAAACAACATAGATCTAACAAAAAGTTTACCTCATATAAGCATATAATAACAGCGTTAGAAGGTACTTGTATCACTAAATAAAACCGTAACATAAATTAATTATTACTGTAAATGTAATTTGAAGTAGAATACAGGATTAGCGCATAGAACGATTGCCACAGAGTATCAAAAGCAAAATTTGTTTCATACGTTGTACTAGTTGATTTTAAGCAATTCATTACGAATTGCGCTTAAAGGAAACTGCGTTTCAGTAGACATGCAGTTTCATGATTCATCATACATAGCGTCATTGAAACAAAATTTAAAAATAGCGGCCGAAAAATTATAATTCAATTAAAGAACGCAATAAAATTAAGGTTTTAATTTATAAATTCAAATACAGCTGACGTCCAACATAGGTAAATGTCTAAAATGTAAAGGCATAGGTACTATAATATCAATTATTACTAATTTGAAACAAAATTTGCATTTGTACCTTTCTGAAAATGAAAACGTTTTAGATCTGTTTCAGTAAACTTTTTTATAACTTAACAGCAACAGATCAAAAACTACTTTGCCTCCTTTTATTGCTAAATTCTATACGTTATTTTAGGCTATATAAAAAAAATCTTGTTTTGCTAGATGTAAGTAATGAGCTTTCTAGGTGCACCATTATTGCTACAAATTTGTTATAATATATAAAACGCTTATACATCAAATACTTTTTGATAACTCCTTCTTGACTCTTCAAAATGACATTCATAGATAACAAGAGCTAAATGTGGCAACCGTTCATACGAAAAGACCCGACGCAATATCAAGACAGCCTCTATCAAGGTCGGCCGGTAGTCAATGCTATCGCATCCAAATGTAGGATTAAGTACGTCACAGACGGCGCTATAATATAATTATATTATAGTAAGATATATTACAATATATTTTCTATAATATCGCTCGAGTGGCCGTACACATACCTATAATATATATCTCTACTCAAAATATATATTTTGCCTACCTACCTACTAATGCGCAGATAATGATGACAGAGATGTAAATTCCAGCATTGTTAAAGTTTGTGGCAGTTTGCTATAATACAGTATATTAATATATTTTATAGCACCGTCCGTGATGGCCTTTATTGTATTATGGACGTAAACAATACTTCAAGCAAAGAGGCCAAAATTTGCCAGCAATGGCGCAATTTTCTTTATTTTCCAACATTTGCATACAACAAAATGCGATTCCTCCTATCTTCAACCGTAAACGTTTTAACGCCACTGAAGTCCGCTAGCCTAGTCCCCGTTCGACTGGACGGCAATTATTACTTTTTTCTAACGATTTGAAGCAATGTTCTCTATATTGAGTACACATATATAAATAATAATGTATTGCAGACTATTTACATTGTAAATAAAAACGTAAATAATAATCAATATGACGTCGAATGAACTGCGATCGAGGTTGCGTGGAGCGATATGTTGAAGAATTTATATTTTGTATTATGCCTGCGATTTCACTAGAATGACTAGGTATGATAGAAAGAAATGCAGTAAGTTCTATGTTACTTTTAAAAACAGTATTTATTGTGATGTGATTTCGTCCGTTGGTGAACTTCAATATTCAAAATCGCGGACATTCTGATGGATTGATCTCAAGCGATCACCATCCGTTATGGGAGTTTGTGATATTTAACGCCAAAATTGTTAAAAAGTCCTCTGTCCTAGCACATTGGAAACCTTACTTTATTGGTAGTCTTTTTTCGTTACTGCTGTACCTACATTTCCAAGTAAAAAAAAGAACCACTTCAAAGCTGTTTTCGTAATTGCTGTACAATTCTACGAAAAAAATAATTTCTGATTAAACTTAATACAGGAATAGCCGGCTAAAACACGTCGCAAGGTCAAGACAGTGTGACATCACTAACACCTAATACCTCAGACACATGACACAGAATAAATACTTCCTATGATTTTACTCAATGCTCGAGTTAAGAAAAACAAAAGAACTTAGAGACATTATGTAACTTTTCACACGAAATTACATCAAAAACGGCTCATTTAACAAATGCACAAATCACATGTGTTAATATTCTCGCAGTTTTCCGTCAGAGAAACAAAGATATGTGTGATCATGGCTGTGCACATACCCTTCGATATTCGAATTTTATATTGAATCGTGTACTTAATTTTACCATATTTAGCGTTTTCCTGGCCTATTAATCTAAGCTTCGAAACCTATTGTAAGCAGACACAATTTTACTAACCAACAAAGCCAAAACACAAAGCAGTAAAATATAAACAAATTTATATTCATTTTGAATCAATCCATTGTTATTTCCATCTTTAGCTTCAAGACTATACATTTCTTTGGTGACTAAATTCATTTAAGTTCAAGCGTTTGATTCGATCAAATTTCAAGCATATCTGTATTTTATTGGCACTGGACAGTGTTATTCGTCGTTTATTAACAACAGAAAAAAAATTAAAAAGGCAGAACTTATTACGCTCACAGCCAGAACCAACGTTAAATTAATAGATTCTATATTTAAATCGCAAATTTTACGCCAGCGAACTTTAGATATATTATTTAATAAAAAACTTCATATAGTTTGAACGGAATCCTTCAAAGGACAACAGCAAAACGTTACAGGCGGTTTTGTTTATTAAATCTTAGATTATCACCATCACATAGCAAGTATTTTCCCAATATACCGTTATCCTCAGAATCCTGTATAAATTCATTACCACTTGTTTACCAGTTTATGTTAGTACTAACCTTTTGATTATCAATATAAAATTATGCATAACATTATAAATGGTATTGCAGGTACAAAACTTTAAACTACAAATGTAGATATTAGAATTATATGTTAGTTGTTAATATAATATATTACATTAAAATAAACAATGTAACCTAAAAAAACGAGCAATCAATGAACTTGCTGAATTTTAAACCAATTCTTTGGTTTATACAAGTCTATGACAACTAACATATCATGGTCAAATAATAACTGAGCCTCTATGAAGGTAACAAAAAGTTGTGATATTTTTAATAACAAACAAAGCATCCTGTGGTTTTTCTAAATCCGGCGGGGTTTCAACAACAGATGAAACATTTGATATTAAAGTCCACAGAGCTGATAAAACAACATATAAATTAAAATACATATATACCATCATAAACTCATTAATTTCATTATTGTTGTATGACTGATTGAAAGATTATAGTGAAAATGGATTTGCAGCATATTTTGTAGTTTTGAAACTATATACTTTATACTTTTACAACTATAGATTCAGCTAGACCAGTTTTAGTAAACACCTGTGATTAGTAAATTTAATATTGTATTGAATTACACTTTGACCACTGTCCCTTCAATTCCCTGTATCAACTTAAGTTCCTATCAACTTCATAAAGGCACAGTTACAAATCATATATTTTTTAACTGTTATCATTAATTAAAGGCCATTAGGACCATGAACTGTAGCATGTATTAAAACTACATTGAATATAATTTGTGTGCTGACAAAAACTATACAATATGGACGCCCTAATGAATGCCAAAATATGATAAATTTACATGAGATTTGTGTGAAATTAAGGTCGTCTAAGAGAATTTAAATTGAGGAAATTGCAAATCAAATATCAAAAACTAAAATAAAATATTCATTTTGAAAACTGCTGCAATTAATTGTTAGAAATACTAATTGCTGATTGTGCTAACCTAAAATTTTCTATCATAAACATTTAACATACAGGAAGATTGATTGAGACAAATTGTTCATTATAATGTCTGATCATGTATTCTCTTTTACTCTTTAAAAATAAAGACCAGTTTAGAAATAATGCCACTAGGAGCTATGTATGATGTACCTTCAAATGAAGTAACAAGATATTTGATTGAGGATGAAATGCCACAAAAATTTGCTGATAATATTTTGGCATTCTTTGGACATCTTAACTTCTGTAAAAATCAATAAAAAGACCTAACTTACCAAAACCTTTATATATCAGACTAGTAATAAGAGTGAAGTGTGATAAAGAATAAATACATGATAATTACTGAAAAATATAGACAAAAACAATAAATAAACACAGTAAATAATACAATGAATTGTGTCATATCTATCAAAACTGACCTACAATAATGTCAATAATTATATTCATGAATTTTTATGCACTATAGGTGATGTGTTGCAGTGTTTACATCTGCATTTCATTGACAATTCTTATCTACACTTTATATATATTATACTTATGTTACATTACCGTAACTATTCTACATGTGAGTCAATATGTACAGCATATATAAAATAATCTAGCAGCAGGTGGATTGAACTGTTTCAGCTTCGAGAAGATTGAAGTCCATGCCATTCGGCCGGTTGAAGCCAGTCTTGATGCCGTCCCAGCCATCTTCAACTTTGTACTCCCCTGTCTGAATACGGTTGTACACTTCTTGAGCAACAAGAACAAAAGCCTCTTCCACATTTAGACCGGTTTTCGCTGATGTCTCCACATGATGAAGACCTAAAATCAACATGGCTAATGAACCACCTATTTTGTTTAATCTTTAATAACCTTTCGATATAAACAAACAATCTTTAACTAAGATTGTCCATATATTCATTAAATCATTTAGTTACAAAGATTATCTTTTAGCCCCAAAAACTGCTTCAGAAATTTAATAATGGATTCTGTAAGAGATGAAAGTTGGATGATCATTTCAATATGAAGAATTAGTATATGTTCAAATATATTGCAAAATATGCACCAACCCTACATTTATAATATAATTTACACATAAATCATTTCATGCATTACAAGAGAGAAACAATCTAGAAAATAAAGAATACCTGAATGAGGGTGGTCTCACAAACAATGTATATTATATTGTTAGTAATATGTTTTAGGCATTTCTAAAAATCAGGTCTTAAAATGCAACACAAGTCAGTGAAACTCTGATTTTGTCAACTACAATGAATGATGCAATGATATCAATGTTTTAAGACAACACACACAAAACTATGAGCTCCCAAACTGTGTAAAACACATGCAGTGGTGACCAGACAACACTTGTAACTTACAAACTGCATATGTAATTTTTTTAATACACCACTATACCAATATTCATTCAACACAAAACAAATACAAATATTTGTCCTGAATGGAAATTAAATACACAACCCCATATTTCAGCAATTAAATTCACTGACTAAAAGAGTGGAGAAGTCAACCTTAGCTCTGCAGCCCCTATAAATCACACATCAAAATATATTATCTTAATGTATTTGAAAAACAATATTAGCAGAGGCATTTATTGTACAGTTCAATATAATCAACTGTAATATAATAGGTTAGGTTAATAATAGGTTGAAATCAATGAAAATAGACAGTACATGATATATATACGAGATATTCTTTTCAACTTCAAAATTTGTGTTCCTAGTGGTAGGCTGAGAAGTGCTGGACACTCCCATGATTGACATGCCATCTTTCTCATCCCACCATGGAATAGGGGATGAGCCTATTGCTATACACCTGGCACAAAACCAGCCTCAACTAAGCTAGAAAACTCAGGAAGTAATTATTTTGGTCATCTATAATAAGCTGTCTATCTTGCTTCAAAGAATTTTAGTCAAGCAGACTGGTCCCATATGAACTGACGGTTAATTATATTGGGACACATACATCACTACCGACAACTGAGTTTTACTATATTTAGTACAATTAACAAGTCTGTTTGATTCCTATTGAATAGTAAATTGTTAGCAACACAATACACACACGAGTAAATCAAGAATCGAATTACAATATGGCAACAATCAAAGCATGACTCTTCAAGGACTTATTGACTTATTATATAATATAAGTAAGAAACAATTAAATCAACACAACTCATAAAGTTCTTCAAATATTTCAAGCAAGATGTTCTTGATGAGTGAAAGTTTTAAAATATTTATCGAGGGAAAGTTAGTTAAGGTCATTGTTTAGTCAAAAGGCAATTTAAGGATATTACCTCATCAACTGAATTACCTACAGCCATATTACCCACAAAGTATGTAATATTATATGTGTAACAATAATAAATACATAAATTCCAAATTGTGCTGTATCATTATGTCATGCATTTTTAATTAGTAGAACAATATAATTTTTTAGATAATTCAGTACCATTCTCTTCTGCAAACATTCTAGCTTCTTCGCACGATACCTCTCTCCTGGCACCATTTTTATTATCTGTGCCTACTAGGTCCACTTTGCATCCAACCAGAGCAAATACAGGCCGGTGAGGTTCTATGTGCCTTTTCGCCTCCATCATCCACAGAGGTATGTGTTCAAAACTGGATCTGTTACAAACGTCGTAAACGAGCAACGCACCAACTGAGTTTCTGTAATATGATTTCGTAATGGATCTGAACCTCTCTTGGCCAGCGGTATCCCACAGCTGCAACTTGATCCGGGTTCCATCCTGTACTTCGATAATCCTCGCGAAAAAGTCAACACCCACCGTTGGATCCGATAGCTAAAATTTAACGCGTAATTTAATTCATCATACCATTACAACGAAAATAGAAAACAAAAACAATAGACAACATTTCACCTCGGCAAATTTCCCGTCCGTAAAATATTTCAACAACGAACTTTTTCCAACGGTACTGTCGCCAATTAGGATCAGTCTAAACTGATAATCGAATATTGGGTCCACCATTTTTCTAACATAAAATTTGCTACAACAAAGGCCAGTTCAATTTTGCGTATAAATTTGTGAAATGAAATTAGACTAACTGACAGCCGTCAAGGATCATTGTGATCAGTGCAGACTGCAGACAAATAAATACACAGAGTAAAATACGATTATTACGTAATCTGATTTAAAACTCTTCTATTACCTTTAACTATAGCAAAGTATATTAATGTCACATTTATTTACTATTTATACACGTTACGATTTCGAATTATTTGAACAGCAGTATAGTATGCGTGTAAAATCTCCTCGCTAGTAATAAAATTGCGTTTATATAACGAAAAATTAATTTTTCTTGTCCGTTGCAGTAACAAAACATGAAAATGACAGCTAGATGACAGCGAAGTTCACATTGTGTCAAAAGGATAATATTAACATTAATGATTACTATTGTAGGCGTAAATAAATCAAAGAATTGATTTTGAACTCATGTAATTTTTTTTATTAAAGCTAGATGTCTACTATAATGTCATCAAGTCGTTCCAAGACCTCTATACTTGATAAACCACTCCCAAAAGGGAAGGGTGAAATTTCATTAGCATTTTATACCCTCCTATTTTCCGAAATAGTCCAATATTGTCAGAATCGATCTCATTCTTTAACCGAACTTCAAACTAAGTGAGTTTCTATTATTTATTTTGTAAGCTTAGTACATGATGTAAATATAGTGTCGTGAATAATATACAGTGAACGTTTGAGTAAGCTTACATATTTTTACCGTACTTTATCAGTCGTTATGAGTTACCAAAGTCTGGTTCTTAACTGTAGTTATTAGACTCTTTACCAAATTATTGCTACCAGCAGTTTAATTGATAACATACAAATGGCTGACTTTAATAGGTTTTAAACAGTGATAATATCTGCAAATGCCTATTGTAATAAGTTGTAATTTTTAAAATCAGACCAACTAAATGGCTGGTTGTTCTATATTGCTTTCAATTCCTAGAAAAATGGAACATTTGCATTGATAATAAATTCTTTCTTTTTATCACTGTATAATAGCAGAGATCCCTTTCAACTTACAATTAGCAGAAAAGATATCACTGCAGTTGATGTGCAGGCAGTTCTGGGGTTAATTTTCTACTGTGAATATGTCTTATCTTTTTTTTTGTAGGTATATCTATATAGTTTTTAGCCACCCATGATACAGGGAAACCTGAGGAAAGGCTTTTAGTTGAACATATTACTTATGTATACTTCAATATCTAATTAAATATTTCAATTTTTGGTTCCAGGCTTTCAGATATTGGCTATGATGTGGGCACCAGACTACTGGATCTCTATTTTGTGCGAGAGAGGAACAGCAAACGAGAGATAAAACTACTAAATATGCTGCTATTTGTCAAATCAACACTGTGGAAGGTTATAGTCACATCATAATACCTCTTAGCATCCCAGAGATAATTAGGAAAGAACACCATTGTGCATTTAGTTTACCCTTGTACTTTTGAGTATGTGTTACCAGATTATACAAAATCTCTTTAAGCATATAAAAACATTAAAACTCTACATTATTTTACATTCAAAAGAAAGTAGGATGTAACCTAATAAATTCTGCTTAGTCTCCTCAACTATGGTTCAAAATTGTGCCACATGGTAAAGTATGTGATGTCTCCTGGGTTTGTATTCTGTGTCACATCAAAACTGGGGTTGCAGATTTTCAATACATGACCATGTCAAGCCAAGTTTATTTTTATAAAAAAGGATTTAATAAAAATTTTTAATTCACTACAATTTGTAATATTCATAATATCTAAGTAATCCTGTTATTGTAGCAGTTTGTAGTCCTATTTATAGTCCTCTTTATCATAGTGTCTGTGTTATATTTACAGGTGCTGTTTGGCAAGGAAGCGGATAAGCTGGAACATGCCAATGATGATGAGAGAAAATACTATATAATTGAAAAGGATGCTTTAGTTAGTCAATACCTTGTCATTTTTTTGTGTGGTATGCAAGGTCACCAGATGTACAATAATCATTGCAACCCATAAATTAACCTTTGTATACTCCTCTAAAGGACTCATCATCATCAGCCTATTTCAGTCTACTGCTTGACATAGACCTCCCCAAATGAGCATATCACACTTCTTGGCTTGCAATGAAAATTGGAACAACTTCCAACTAAATCAAATGACAAAGAACTCAAAATCATATAAAATTACTGGTAGATTTAAGAAACAAGTTGGGATACTGTTAATGAGGATTTATTATTTCCAGGTGAACAAGTATATAAGTGTACCAAAAGACAAGGGGTCTCTGAATTGTGCCACATTCAATGCTGGCATTATTGAAGCAGTACTTACCAACAGTGGATTCGTATGTATCTATATTTATATGGTCAATAATTAATTAAAATAACTTTAGTGTGTGGTACTGTGAGATAAAAGGGTTTCTTCTGATTTTAATTAAATTCTGCAATTCAAATACTGATCTATACATCTATCTTACCCTACAATATTGTTTTTAGTTTTAATCTAGTTTATAATAGCAGTAAAGGAAAACTCAGGAAACATTCACATATCGTCCAATGTTCTTGTATGACTTGACTTCTCTTACTCTGATAAGATGCCAATGGAACCCTACAGACTAAAAATTATCATAAGATAGCTGTGTTGGATATATTTATCAGTAAATGGAAAAGGTAATGAATGTATATATGTAGTAATAAGTTAGTTAAACAGTTTGTAATTTTTTTATATTTTCATTCCAGCCTGCCAAGGTAACAGCTCATTGGCATAAAGGAACTACTTACATGGTGAAGTTTGAGGATTCCGTCATCACCAGAGACAAGTCCCTGGATGATCGCTAAACTCTAATTATATATGAATAATTTCTAAGTATTAATTCTCCATGTTAAATGTAACTTTGTCAGTTATAAAACCATTTATCGTTACAAGTGTACAATATATTTGTTTTATTGTTTTTTAAGTTATGAGAGTAGCAAAATAGTGGGCAGCAATTACAAGTGGCTATTGCTGTCTGTAGATATCTACAACCTTGAATTGACTTGTTATTTACAGTTATTATAAAACTACTACAGATATATCATGATCAAAATAATACTCTACTCTCAGCCTTATGCAGTTTCCTTAAATTGTAAGTGATGGACCAACACATAGTCAAAAATATTTATAACAGATTTGCATATTTTCTAATGTATCAGGTTGGCCACTTACTATGACACTAATTTTTATGGAAAAATAAAATAATGTATCTCAAATTTATAAGGTGCTTTAGGAAGGATTGGTGTGCTCAATCTACCCGCTAATACGTGAAATAAGTGATCAACATTCATTTATTGTAATTTAAACATTCTATCTTTGTAACGAATTCTACCACAACGACAGTCCTGCAAGAACTTATTGCGCGCGTTCCAAACAAAGTATCCATAGATTACCATTGGCAACAGTGTGTAGATACCAGACATTATAGTTCTCCTGTTTGCGTAGAAATGGTCAAACTGAGTGGCTTTCATAGCCAAAAACCTTTGATGTGCTTCATCAAACTGTAATAAAACACAGTGTATTTTTACACAAAGAAGTATTTGATTTAATCACTTTACCTGCCTGGTAAAGAGTATTGTGACACTTTTAATGTGTTTACAGAAAAAGCACCTGTGTGATATACACCTTTAAATTTCAAAATAGTGAAAATGATTAACATTTTTGCAACAGTAATGAAGTTATATTATAATAGACAAGTTTTGCATATTGCAAGACCATCCTATCCATCTAAGCCATTCTGTGATTACCCTGTTGCCTTTAGCCATTTAGACCTGATTCCAGTGTGATCTTGTATGTGGTACTTGGTTCAAATATAGGATATTAAAAGGTTACAGTTGCTCACTCAACTAGTCAATAGATGCAAACAACTTTCTGTAATCATTATAGGTTAACACAGTGTGAAACACCGTCCAGATAGGTCGACTAATGATGTAAGTGAAGTGGCTGTCAGCAGTTGGATAAGAAAAAGCTGATAATGAAGCTCATTAAACACTATTGGAAAGGCCTATGTCCAACAATGGACAGAAATAGGCTGATGACTATTATGCACCTGAACTCTAGAGCAACAGAATTAAATAGTTCTTTATTATAATGAAAACTACAGCTACAATTTTGAAGGTTGTATTGTATGAAGGCCTCAGACAATTAAAAATAATGATATGCCATTTAATGTACGTAGAACCATGCCTGTAATCTGAACGAAGGGGTAGGCAGAGGAGTTACACTTCCATGTTTCACCAGTTACATTAACATCACATGGAACAGGTGGTGAGCCTATTGCCATACATGGGACATAAATCACTACTAGAAATTGTAAATTTAAAAAATCCAATAGGCAACCGGGATTCTAACACAGGAGCTCCGGATCGGCAGTCACGCCAGTAACCACTCAATCAACGAGGAAGTCAAAAATACCATATTAAATATATAAAAATATTATACTTTGACAGCTTAATTAACCACACCTGCTTAGAATCTGCTTAACTGCACATCTCAGTAATTTAAAGAAAGCAGTGGCACTAATTAGCTGCATTAGTTTTCCAAAATAAATTTAATTGCCAAACATCATGTACTAACAACATGACCCGCCTCCTGGGAATGTTTACATGGATCAGTTCTAAGTCTTAAAAACTCTTCACGGTACTGCTTGCGTCTCTCTATTTGTTTACAAATAATCCTGAGCTCGGTTTCGGAGAGTCCATAATCACACATATTTAGTATTAATAATTTATTTGCAACACAATAAGACACTAACTTTTCTTTAATTAGATTGACAGTAACTGTTTATTTTTTACAGTATGTTTTGAAGAGTATTTGTGGCCAGTTGGATCTATTGTACAGTCGAGGAAAAAAGCGATAAGAGAAAATTAAATATTATTTACTATACATGATTAGGACACTATTTGTAAACATGTTCGAAATTTTTAACAGAGTTTGAACATTCTGTCTCTGTAACGTATCTCTCCACTCCTGTATTTTTGCTCCTGAGCTTTTCTAAAGTTCCATACGATGTACCCGTAAATACCCATCGGTGCTATAACGCTGAAAATGCCAAACAGCGCATTGCTCTTATTCGGCTTGAAATATTCAAACTGAGTTGCTTTCAATGCCATAAATCTTTGTAGTGATGGATCAAACTGAAAAAAAATTAGCTCGATTAAAGGAAACGACATAATGATTTATAAAATAATTCTCCATAAATCAATAAGCGAAAATTACGTAATTATACTCACAACATGTCCTGCTTCTGCGGCATTTTTCCAAGGGTTAGTTCTCTGTTTCATAAATTCTCGTCTCAATTCAGCACGCCTTGCTGCCTGCTTCTGTATGAGTTGGAATTCCGCTTCGGATATTCCATACTTTTCTGCCATTTTATCCAACTTACTAACCACTCCAGTAGCCAACTCTCTAATATGAAGTCAGGTGTCAAGTTTAAAGTGAATGATACACAAACGTATCGTGAATTTTGTAAGCGTTTTAAAAATAATAACACCAAATCAACTTACCAAACATTTCTCATCATTAAAATTGTAAGTATTTATATATTAATTACTTTAATATTAATGTCATAAAATCAAAACATTCTTTGCGTATTTATCTTACTATAATCAATAATAATATAATAATTCCAGGTATGAAGAGTTACGGTTTTTATAAAGCTACGGTTTTTATAAGTCAATCACTACTAGTGAACGAGTGACCATAACCAATTGAATGAAAGTTGTCTTTCCGGTAACCATCTTTTCAGTTTCTCTTGTTGTCGTTGTCAGATCGGCGATTATCTAAAAAGCCGTAACCATGGGTCGTATGCACGCACCTGGGTAATTTTCTTACTTATATTCCCGGAAAAACATAGTTTTATAGCAGTGTAATATTACATTTGTAGACTTTGTTCTTAAATGTGTTCTTGTGACTCTCTAACCTAGAGACTTGTGTCGGAGCACCACATGGCATAGTTTTCAAGCGGAGATTTTTGTGTTTCAGTAAGGGTATCTCCCAGTCGGCGCTGCCGTACCGCCGCAGCGTCCCCACATGGTTGAAATTGACCGCTGATGATGTTAAGGAACAAATTTTTAAACTGGGCAAGAAGGGCCTCACTCCTTCGCAAATCGGTATGGCTGAAATTTTGTGCACTTTTTGTTCTAATATTTAATACATCTAGTTACAATTACATAAAAGTTCTTAACGTTAATTATCTATTGTGAAATACGTAACATTACGCCTGTAATCACCGAAGAGGTAGGCAGAGGAGTTTAGTACACTCCCACGTTTTACCAGTTTCGTTTAAGTCCCATGGAATAGGTAGTGAGCCTATTGCCATACACCGGGCACAATTCCAGACTCCGAGTCACTACTAGGAATTCTAAATTAGAAAAA
>DWME01006274.1:0-13837 GCA_018244795.1 Parelbella ahira ahira | reverse complement strand
AAGATCACATAATAACATAATTAATTAATTTAAAGGACTTGGCAAAACTGGGCGCAGAAATTACTGGCATAGACCCTTGCAAGGAGCTGCTGGACGTTGCCATCGAACACTCCACATTGAATACCAGACTGACTAATAAGCCTTCCTACATACGTACGACCATCGATGTAAGCTATTTCTTAATTTTTATTTGGTATCTTTGTATTAAATAAGTAAGACGACAGCACCACAGTTTTTAAAATGAACGCTATTTACAATTTACGTTATTTATTTGCTATTGATGCTTTAGTAATAAAATTAATTTTATAACTTATAGATTGTGTCGACTCTATGCACTGTGTGAGGAGGGTCGTTCACGGCGACTTCTGTAAGAATAAAATAGCACGTTTGGTAAACGCATGAATGCATCGCTACTTTTAGCCTTTAGTCACATTTGCATCGCGCGACACATGCGACTCAACATCGCTGTAGCATAGCTACTAACGCCCGAATGCTTCGAACGAGATCGGGAAATAGAGCGGGACGCAAGTGGCTTTGAAGCTATATCGCAACGCAAACGCGATACAAACGCATAACGCACAGTTGTAGTATCGCTGTTGCAGAACGACAGTAGAGATGCTATGTGTATTGTGAGTTGTGACAGTAACAATGTGAACGCAAACTACGTACGGAAATATACGATCTGCGACTGTATCGCGTTCGTGTTGTGGCTGTATCGCCACTGAACCACTGCAAAAAGTCTCCGTGAGCGACCTTCCTAATATGTACATATTATGTAGTATCTAGTTCCACATTCCTGTGCACGTATTATAAAGATTTTCCTGTTACTCCATGCAACGGATGTACGAGATTTTATTGATGATGTCACAATTTACACATGCAAGTTGAAAGATTTTCTAAGATTTCATTCTTTTTTTAGAAAATTGCCATTAAAACACTAAATATGATTAAAAGTTAATACGTTATCATATTTGTAGAAGTATGAGAGCATCGTGGCTTAAATATTCAGCGTCACCCTTCATGAGACCTGAGTACAATTCCTGGCGCTCACCTACAATCTTTTCAAAGTTATATTCATTTTTGAAACTAATTAACTCTTGCGGTTACGGTGGAAGAAAATATCGTGAAGGAATCTGACCTATTTGGAATTCTCCAAAACCTCTTTAATGCGTGTGTAGTGCAACAACATTAAAACCACTAATTAAACTTTTCATTCTCAGATGAGATTCGTGTCCAGAACTGTAACGGCAATTTCTAAAATTATATTCCGACAAATTCTAAAATTAGGATTATCAAATAAATTCAGATAGTTTCACTAATATAATACCAAAATATTTTGTAAACTTATATGATTGATGTTAATAGAAATAGGCTCACCACCTACTCCATGGAACTGGGAGTGTACTACACTTCTCTACCTACCCTTTCGGGGATTACAGGCGTGATGTTACGTTATTAATAGATAAAAAACTACACAAAAAAATATCTAAAATATCCCTGTGAGACATGGTTCCTAAAACACTGGCAGCATTACTTTTGGAAAAAAAATTCAACATAAAATTCGTCTTAACCTCTTCCAAATTTAAAATTCAATCGTCTTTGTATTTTACGTTTTCAACAACGTTCAGTTGCTTTAGGAAGGTTATAGGTTGTAAAGTGTAAAATTAACATAAACACTGCGAGCGATGGGTTTGTTTCATCAAGTACGGGTATGTGAAAAAGAGACGGAAAAGGACCACCTCACCGAGTCTCCTGTTTGCATAAAAGATAATTTTAAGTAAACTCACGACCTTGACCGGAACCAAAGGGAATGGCTTAGCTTTATGGAAATATGTATTATTTGTCTGTAACCTTACAAATTGAATATTTAAGTGCATTAGGTCAGTGAGAGCTCTACAAATATTAAGTCAAAGTATTGTTTTAAAAAAAGCAAACTTCTTAACTGCTTAGGTCCTGATCGGTTGGATAACAAAATATTATTATTATATCGTCACGCCAGAGCCCTTATAGGGTAAACAAAAGGAACCGAGTGCCATATATCTCTATGCCTAGAGACTTGACATGCTTCTTTCCTATTCAGTACTATCTGTGTACACTCTCACCGTCTTTCGGAGATTTCAACTGTAGATGATAAGTCGAAATAACATAAGCACTGGCACTATTTCTATAGCGATATTGTTGTTTTTCAGTTAATATGGGTATATAACGCTTTTACGTTTTAAATGGGTCCAGCATATTTGGCTATGGTCGGCATAATATTTTTATTACATTTTTTCCACAATAAGTATCCACAAAGAAAACAGGACATTCTCAAACGATAGAATCCTTCTTAGATTTTTATAAAAAGAGGAATAGAAGTTCTGAGTAGATCGGACTAACTACTGATTAGAATTTAATGTATACACGGATTACAGTCAACATTTAACCATTTAGGATCACGTGGAACAAAACGACAATAAATATGACGCGGTTGTCGCCTCCGAAGTTATAGAACACATAAGTCATGCTCACAAGGAGCGTTTCGTCCAGTCGTGCGTGAAAGCCTTAAAGCCAGGTGGCAAAATCATCATCACGACGCCAAACAGAACGCGCATGTCGCAGCTCTTGGGGATATACCTGGCGGAAGGTCTCAATGTGATACCGAGAGGCACTCACCAATATCACAAGTTCAGCACGCAAAAGGAACTCAAATACTGGTTGGAATTAAGTAAGTTATTATTGTATTTATTTAATTATATCGTCATAATCATCATCAGCCTACTACCGTTCCTACTTACTACCACTCATCTCGATCTTCAGCTCTTCGTATCCAACCGCTGCTAGCCACTTTGCGTAAATATATCAAAACTTACTAAGTATTAACCTTTTTCACAATGAATACAGATCAAGACCAAAGCAATCGCAGCGTTGTTTGAATATGGCTAACTGATTAGTCAATGAATGGTTTGAGATAAAACTTTGCATAGTAAAGAAAAGAGCATTAAGTTGAGTACGCCTTTGGTGACCATTGATAGATGTCAATTTATTTATGTTTTACAGCAGAAGTCACCGGACAAATACAAGCGTGATGTAATGTTAAAATACAGACAAAACACAAACACTTCTACTTACAATCTATTTAACACACAAATGGTGGTCCTAGGTGTTAATCGAGTTTGTCGTAGGTTCGATTCCCACTCCAGCTTAAAAGTCTCACCAACCACTGGATCAACAGTCCAGTTGAATGAAGTGAGAAAATTTCTAAATAAAATTTCATAAATGTTAATTTATGAATTCCCATTTCAGACGACTGCCGTGTTGAGCTGACTCAAGGCTACGTATACTATTTCTGGTCACAAAAATGGGCATGGATTACTTGGGAGTCCCTTATGTTCGCCATACGCGCCGTGAAACTAGAACACACTCCTTAAATAATTATTTATCACGTAATATTAAAGGAAAAAAGTAGTCCATATATAATATTTGCGTTTATTTATCCTTTATCATTGTAAACAAGAACATACTTTACTACACAGATTAAAAATATTACGTAAACATCTTCTAACGGTGTAATCGTCCGTTACCCGCGCTTACCGACAGATGCCTTGTCAGTCTGTTGGCAAGCTAATACATATATCTAATAATATAATTAAATGTACAAAAACAATATTTAAAAAAAATCACCTTATGAAGAGAACATCGTACATGTTATTAATAAGTCATTAATACATAACATTGTCATACTCGTGTCTATATGTGTATACTTAGATAAAACCATAAGGCACAGTACTTTCTGATATACCGCAACTACATGTACAAATGTTTTTGTACAATTGCAGGCGTTTTATCCACTACACAAAGAATGTACATGGTAAACGGCTAATAAAAGTAGGGCGGCATGAGCTTTGCGGTTTCCGCATTAGAAAGCGTGCGATGCACAGCACAAAAGCACATATGTACGTACACGCCGACCGGTAAAATGCACCTGTGGCGCGGAGGCTTAAATTAAAACCGCACTGAAATCGTAGGACTTGCTTATTTTATTATTATTATGTTCTAACATCATATTAGATCGCTTACTGGGCAGGCAGAGAGCCCCGAGTGCCAAATATCTCTATCGTCAAAAACCCGACGCGTTTCATCACTCTCTTTCTACGCACATGACTTCCTCATTAGCTGATGACTAGATAGTATCTGGCGTATTTGGTCAATATAAGTAAGTCTTGTTTTCCCTCGACACTTGCGTATCTGCTTCAATATTTCGGATATATATGTTTTGTATCATATTTCTGCCATTTCTTCTACATATCAGAACCATCGAAGCATGCGAGTTCTCTTTTTTACGTTAATAGTCTCTTTCACAAAAAAATGTTCCTTGCTGCTTACTTAATAAGTTGATACGCACACATTTTTCAGTTGTTAAATGCACCCGCTGAAACTCAGTACCGTTTCAGTTACGGTGCTGTTATTACTTATCACATTTATATCTTAAAATATCTTTCATTAAACACCTACAAGAAAATTTAAGTTAACCATGGCTACTTTTTGCTTAAAAGAACCGGTTGTTATTCATAAGCTGTAAGTATAATTATTATTTACTATGCAAATAATTTTAATTACCTATCTAAGTAACTCAGATGGTGAGAAAAGAATACTTTTAAAATTTAACACAGTTAGAATACCTACTTGTTTGATCTGATTAAGTGCCTAAATCGGCAAAACGAACGTTGGTTGTGCCTGGAAAAAGTGGACAGAAGATCTGACTGGAATTCGCTGGATACTAAATCTAACTCAAAATCAACCCGTCTGGAGCATGCTGGAATGAAAAACCTTTATCCGGCAATGAACAACCAAACAGACTATAATTTGCCTAATGACTGTGCATTACATTTATCTAATGCTTTAGAAAACTTCATAAAGAAATAATGCATTAATAGTCTTTCAAAACTTACTAATCCAATAATCCTGTCTGTGCTTCAAATGTTTCCTATGAATGTTTTGAGACATTAACAAAACTGCAATGACCTCAAACAGATGGATATAAAATTCCATGGAATGCAATTTTTACATCTAGCCATGGCCTTTACATAATACGTTACTTACGTACGTTGCATAATACGTTACATAATACGTACTTAAGTAAATAAAAACAATCCAATCATGGCTCCAAAGCGTTAGGTTACAAGAGCTGGTAGTCCACTAGAATAATACCACTCAGATCAGACAACTTGTACCTCTGTGAAATTGGCATGTTTAAAATTTTCATATCCACTACAACCCAAAGATTCATTTTGATAGGACAAATTGCACTGCCATAAATTCTCATGGGAATGAAGGGATAAGCGGCTTGCCATTTTGTTCCAAATTTATCTTATAATATAGTAATTTTCAATTAAAATCCTGCCATTGATCACCATCAAATCCGGGCGAACTATCAAAACCCAACCCAAACCCATAATTAAACAGCTATTCATAAGCCACTGTGGTTCCAAAATTTGTCTATTAGTGTCGTTCTACTGTATATATGTATATTCATCTATAGACACTCTTCCATCAAATTAATTGTAACGTATTCTAAAATCATCCCTAAATAGTCAGTAATATCATCATCAACCCTTTTATCTTTCCATTATCCCTCAGTGGAACTAACTGTGGCCGCGTTTAGACAGTCATCGTATTAGTATTGTTATGCAGCAGGAAATTACTGTTAACATATCTTTTACATATCTGTTAACATAATTTTCAAACCACCAGTTAAACCCCACCAAAACACCATTTTCTAACCACCAGGGCAGGCACAAAAGCTGTGCCCTGCCGTCTCCGATCCGCATGTCCAAAATGGAGGTTACGGGCAAAAAAACCCATAGGTAGGCACTTTAATATACAAAATTGTTATTCTAGCGCAAAACGTTTTGCTGTACCAAAACCAATTCTTCTGCCGACTACAAGTATTCTACGACATCACAAGAGAAATTTAAATTTTGCCACTGTAGACACAAAAGACCTGAAACATTTGAACAAATTTGTCGCAGACTGGTGGAACCCCGACGGGCCTATAAAATCATTGCATAGTTTGAACATTATTCGGTAAGTAGCTATTTAAGTACGAAGTTGTACCTAATTTTTTTTTTTTGTAGCCATTTTAATTAATTCCGAGGATGCTTCCTAAAAAAAAAAATAAAGCTTCCTAGCATTCAAGGATGTTTCACGGACATACATAAATGTATATTAAAAAAAACTTAATATTCTTTTAATTTTATTTTACACATTTTATTAATTATTTGCAGATAATAAACGTACATTATAATTATACATATAATATCATATCATGCGTTAATTATAATTATACGATATAATTTTGCATATCAAAACATAATAACTTTTCAATTTCAGTTAGGTACCTACTTCCTATTTGGTCGAGTTGTAAGCGTGATCGAATATACACATAGTCACAAAAATCGTACCTCCCAGCACATTCCCTACGAGCCATTCTGATCCTATTTATGTTGAGGCGGTTGTATTGCAGTTGTCACGATGTTTTCCTTCACCGTTAGCAAGTGATATTTAAACTTAAAACGCACTTTTATAAAGAGGTGCGCGTCATGGATTTGAACCTAACACCTCCGGAGTAAGAGAATGAATTCTTAACCACTAGGCTATCGCTGCCATTCCTGCCACTGAAATAGAAAATTTCAAATATTTATAACAACTCATAACAGAACTGCCAAGATATATTTTTGCGAAACCAACCTTAATAATTCTTTCAGTGTGCCATTCATTCGAGATAGTTTAGTTACTCTAAACCCAGATACACCACAGTCCACCTGCCTCCGCGGCAAGAAAATATTAGAAGTCGGCTGTGGAGCTGGCATCCTGACAGAGGTACGTTTCATTTTAGATGTTATCATAATAAGTTTAGCAAACCGCTTTAAAGACTTCAAAAGTAAAATACAAATGAGAAATGAAAAAGCGTAAGTTTGAGTTTCTTCTGCTAAAGTTAATTCGCTTCGCTTTTGAATACTGCTAGTTTTCTTGCAAATATCATTTTTTCACAACGAATTTTCTTAAAGTTTAACAGGCACGTTATATCAGCTATTATTAATCTGATATGCAGCGACGTAGAATAATCATACACTTTAATTTCAGGATTTGGCAAAACTGGGCGCAGAAATGACTGGCATCGACCCTTCCAAGGAGTTGCTGGACGTTGCCATCGAACACTCGAAACTAAATACCAGACTGATTAATAAACCTTCGTACAATCTTACAACTATAGATGTAAGCTATTCCTTGTTATATTGCTTGTATTTTCGTACTATATGGCTTGATACCTAAAAACTCAAATAACTGACGGGTTGATTATTTTCTACAGTTAAGTGGTCAGTTTGTATTGTAATAATTTTCGGCAAAGAAACTAAATTGTAAACTAATCTAGACATAAGACATTTCTATGTTTTATGCGTAATTCTCTTACATGCGACAAATATTAAACTACTATTAATATTAAAAATATAACCTCCAGGACCACATCAAAGAAAACAGTAATAAATACGACGCTGTTGTCGCCTCTGAAGTTATAGAACACATAAATCACACTCAAAGAGAACTCTTCATCGAATGCTGCGTGAAAGCCTTAAAGCCAGGTGGTAAAATCATCATCACCACGCCAAATAGGACGCGCATGTCGCAGCTCTTGGTGATATACCTGGCAGAAGGTCTCAATGTGATACCGAAAGACACTCACCAATATCACAAGTTCAGCACGCCAAAGGAGCTCCAATACTGGTTGGAATTAAGTAAGTTATTGTGTAAATTTCAGCAAAATTTTGGTTGGTACTAGTTCAGATTTTAATTATGGAGCAGTATTATTTGTACTTCTTAATATTCTAAACATGACAAATAAATTGTGCTTTACGTCGATTTGACATAATGTACATAATATGTCAGTCGCATTGACGTACTACTCAGCAAGGGCATTTCTAACTGGGGAAGGTCTATCTATGATCAAGCACGCAACTTGAAGACTCGAATCCAATATTATTATCCCAGATTCTACCTGTGGGGTACGAATGTTTAGTTCCATGCAAACTAGCAATGGTCTTATTTGCCTGGCACAAAATTTGATTCAATCGAATAGTTACTGTAGATACTGTTTAAAATTCTATATAATATTCTCCTAAGCGTGTGAAGTCTGATAAAGGAGTTAATGATGATGATGATAATGTAATCGTTGACGAAAAAGTGTTTATGTTCATTTTCAATAATCGCGAATAATACTCCAATGTTCACGAATCGTTAAATATACAGATCTTTACAGACATAAAGTCAAAGAATCAAACATATAAATATCAAAAGAAGATCCGTTTAGCATTTTATTAATACATCATGTCATCGTCGCTTTACATATTCGGTTTCGAACAAAGTGATAGCAGGTATTCTAACACATTTAGCATCTCCCAAATGTTTCTAGAACCCCTTTTTTGCGAGGGATGAGGAAAAGTCTAAATCATACTCGTTTATGCTAATAATAATAATGCGGAGAAAAGGGGAAATAAAAAATGTTATCCTGCCTTTTAATTTATAAATTATAATTTCAGACAACTGCCGTGTTGAGCTGACTCAAGGTTATGTATACTATTTCTGGTTAAACAAATGGGCATGGATATCCTGGGAGTCTCTCATGTTTGCTATACGCGCCGTGAAACTGAATGACCACGTTTAAATTGTTATATGTATAATATACAAATTGTGGTTAAATATTAGCTTTTTTTTTATCTTCATCATGCTATTTGTGTACCTAAATCATTATAATGAAGTTAACAAAAACCAAATCAAGGTAATTAGCTGAACAATACTGAAACGTGTTTTATTATATTTAATAATGCTTCTAGGGGCATTACATTATCATTATAAGCAAGTAGCGACCCGGTCTTCACTAAAAAACTATTGTGGGCTTAATCCATTTTATTGTAAGAAGAGACCCGTGTCCAACAATGGAACGATAAAAGGATTGATGATGATAATCAGACGATTTAATAGTCCCTATTGATTCCTATCTTTGTTTCGCACCGAAAATCTTCCTTCCGAGATCAATAACAAAAATAATTCGCTTTCATGTACACTAAACAGTTTTAATGCATAAACGCCTAATACCTTCAAATGACTTACGAGAAAGATAGATTAATATGCAAAAAATTCTTACAACAATAACTGTATTTACTTACACACTGATCGCTTTTGAAAACATTTTAAGTATTTCATGTATTACGTGTACTTATTTGGGGTTATACATATAAAAAGAAAGACAAATGCTTGGGTAAAATTCGTTGGAGAAGTACCTACTTAATAGGAACAATTCCACGTGTAAATCGTATTTTTCACAGTTCTAACTATATATACAGCAAACACAAGATAAGTTTTCAGATTGTTTTTATTATATGACAAACTGGCTGGCAGTGGTTGGATGCGAAGAGCTGAAGATCGTAATCGGACAACGCACTACACCTTCGTCTTTTCGCGCTTAAACTTAAACACGCGCAGATATGAGGCTATTTATTAATGACAACAGTATCAAAATTCCACGCGTGGAACTTCCGAGCACGGAGTGGAATAGTGAACGAGCCTCTTTCCTATTCTTCTTTCATGTACCTAAGTATACATATTTCCAAGTGTATCTAGAGGCACACGTTGTACGATTTACATAAAAACAACATTAGTTATTTTCCTTATAATTACAGGCTTTAGGTTTGGAAATCATATACATACTCGTAATTATTGAAAATCGTGTCGAAGTCTTCTACGTAGTTCCAGGCATTCGAACTTACAAGAAAACAGACACAAACGCGGCTGAGGGACTTATTTTGTTCTTATAATATGTAGTGAAACCTTAGTATAAATTTTTACTTAATTATTATAATTATACATATTATGTTGATATGATAATACGTATTTTTGTCGTTGTTTTTTTGTATCTGAAGACCAAACAGGTCAATTTGTTCCACAAGTGTGTATATAAGGTTTGAGCGGGGCAAAGCGAGACCAGAGCAAATAAGTGACCATTGTGAACGTGTTTAGATTGTAAGTAATCGTGAATTCTGTGTGTTAAAGCTGTTTTGAAAGGATTTCCTTTCTACTGCAGTACGTGGTAGTGCAATATCGCCACAAGTTACGTTCTTATGAAAGGTTTTGTACCAAAGAGATGCTGAGAAAACAATATATGATCTTGACAGAAGCAAGTTGCAACTTCCTTTTTGATATTTTAAAGAGGGTGATGAATGTAGAAGAAGCATGTGAGATATGTAAAAGAACACTGTCTGATCTGTAAAGATTGATACCCACATTCGATGGCCTGTACTTTTAACCTACCCTTAAAGAACCGGGAATTCTAATGAAATAATAATTTATGTCTTTTTAAGATTAAATATTGATTATTTGTTATGATTATGATTATATACCTACGAGAAGCCAATTTACTTTACTACTTCCACAATCGAAAACGTCAGCCGTTGTAAAAATCGTTATACGATCGCATATTGAACGTTGCTAAAACTATGCATGATTGACGATATACTTACCTACTGTTGCACACTTCTATATAATATTATATTTTAATTACATAAAGAATATTATATTTCAATTACATCATCATATCGTTTCGTTATCATTATAAAAATATAATGCACCTAAGCCAAGACACTTAATAACTCTTATTATACAATGTAGTTTATGGTCTATAAATAATAACCAACGATTTACATAATTATACACGGGTAAGCATTCGTTGTTAAAAAAGCCTGTGTTTGGATTTAAAATGCCTTGCAGGTGTATAATAAAGATAATCGTCTTAGTTGTAAAGAGCATAAAAGTAGGTATATACAACAACTTTCGAATTGAGCCTATTTTAATTAGGTTTAGGTACCTACTAACTATAGTAGGTACTAATAAGATATAATAACAGAACTAATAATGCTTCTACTACAGCCCTATTAGTAATTTTTTGTGACTATTAGTCCTATTGCATAAACTAACTGGCATGAGAGAACATACAACTAGCGGACAGAGCACTGTGCCACAAAAATGTATGGAGAACAGCCGCGCTGCCCACCCAATATTCAGGCAAACCTTTGTTGAATTGTTTAAATACATACATATTTATTTGGTAATAATTAGTGTCCGACCGAAACTGGTTTTTCAGCCGAAACCGAAACTGAAAACGAATCTTCGGCCACACTCTCAGTTTCGGCCGAAACTGAAACTGAAACTGAAACTTACATACATATTAATTATTTGTATATTCTATTTATACCGATAGTTAAATAGATAAATTCATTGAAAACCTAATGAATCCCAGGAAGACCTAATGACTGCCAGTGATGAGGCAGTCAGCGTGGCAAAATTCTGGGCTAAAACCATTAGGGACTTAAAATGTGTTTGTCATCGACACGCTAAGAAGAAGATTCATTGAAAAAAAAAGACAATTTTATAGTTCGTAACGAATATATTTAAATTTTGTGATGAACAGATTGGAATTGCGAAGCAATTCTAAGCGTTATTATAACATGGATATATTATGTCATTTGTCCGGATTTATAAAATTAGAGACATCCATTTTGTTTTCATTTTATATTATAGTTTATTGCAAATTAAAAACAGATTCATGCTTTTTTGCCGAATGTCTATGTGAAGCTCGTCGAACGACTCACGATAATTCACGAACATTCGAGTTTCAGCGCGGCCGAAAGATTCGGCCATTTTTGGCCGGTACCGAAACTAAGGCCGAAACTAGATTTTTTGGCCGAAACCGGCTGAAACCGAAACTGAACCTTCGGTCGGTCACAAGTAATGATATACCTAAATAAAATATTTATTATCTTGGCTACGAACTTGTTAAAGATTCGGTAATTTGAAAATAAATCAGGTCAGTAGTATTGAGATCCTAATAGTCTTCTTTCAGACTTATATTCGAACAAAACTGCTGGTGTCCTTGAGCTTCAACAGCTAACCGTGATTGTGGCTTGATCTTAAAAGAACGTATAAAATGTCATGGTTATAAAGGCCAGATTACTTTTCCAGATACAATAATTTTAGAGGTATTAGTTACTATAATAAGAAAGTGCCACAGCTACAGCATAATATTGCAAAACTACAGCTCTGTACCTATCACTATAATACAATCTAAGTTAATTCATGGCCAAGATACCATGATAGTTAAATACAAAAAATTATAATGACTCGATGTCTAAAACTGCACCATAGCAATAAGTGATGAGTCGCTGAATATAAATTTTCGTCGTGTCTGACAGTAATTGGAACGTAAATACACGTCGCTGTCACTAGTGTTGACAAACTATCGATAGTTCTGCTAACGATATTTTTAATCTAAAAAAAAGCCTATGCCATCGATAGTACTATCGATAGTATCGATACTATCGATAGTTCAAAAGGATACAATACTATCGGAAAAATGCAATACTATCGATACTATCGATTGTATCGCATCTCCCAGTCAGAAAAGTATCGATCCTATCGATAGTCCACTATCGATCGGCAACACTAGCTGTCACCCAGTAAGTTATCAGTATATTTGACATAGTCAATATTCTTTAATTTGTGAATTATTATAATATAGTGTTTAATGGTATTTGCAACCGGTAAGTTAAAGTGTAATAAATAAATTGCTTAACAAAATAACATGGGCCTTAGTTCAAAAATATATCACTGCGTTAAAATAAAATCATAACATTTATAAAACATAGATTTTAAATTTATATTCACATTTTGTAATGTGATGTTTAATACTAATTTGTATCTAATAAGGCAATAAGAAAATCTGTCATGTGTGCATAAACTGACCATTTCTTTTTTTAATTCAAAACGGGACGTACATACATTATTGGTATGGTACGAATGGTTCATTCTACTAATAATTATAATAAATCTATTATATACGCCTGTGGGAATGTTAACAATAAAAATAACCACAACTTTTTAATCTTCTTTCTTTTGTGTTCACGTTAATTAAAATTATTTTTAGTATTATGAGTAGTTATGAAAAATAAAAAGCCATCACCAACTTTATTAAAGCAACATTTCTGTGACAGTAGTTATTAAATTATGCAACATTCTGAAGATGGGTTATAATAAACGAGACTATTTTGCATCCCAGATCATTGTTTAGGTACAACGGGACAGGTGGTCGAATAAAGGGACAGTGCTGTTCAAAAAGGGGTATCTGGTCACCTTATGTATATATGAATATTTACCCAATTTGTCTATTGCCTATAAATGCTGTTTATTATGCCACCCTTTCTATTCAATAGGTTTCAAATGGTACTGCCATAGGAACAAAAATTTAGTATGACTTATAACTTAGTTAGGTAAATGTAACTTAATAATTATCTATTGGTTGCAGGGAGCAGAAACTGAATTTAAAATGGGACTATTCCACAGGCCTATAAATATAGCAAAATCATTATTGTACAAAAATTTGTTAGTATTATACATTCTATATTTTATATTTTTCTATATATACTCTATATTTTTATATTTTTTTAATTTTATATTTTTATTTTTATATATTCTATATTTCTATTTTATATTACTATATTCTATATTTTTAATTTTTTAATTTTTGATATTTTTAATACAATATCAATTTAATGTATTCATTTACATTTTCATAAGTTTTCCCTATAATCTTATACTCCCTTATAAGATAAAATAAGATAAGATAAGATAAACATTTATTCCATCACAATGAACAATATAAAAATAAGACAAGTCCAAAAAAATAAAAAAACAAAAACGATTAACAATAATACAAACTAAACTATAACAATATTAAATTAAACTAAGACAA
>DWME01006273.1:0-13837 GCA_018244795.1 Parelbella ahira ahira | reverse complement strand
GACCCGGGATTTGATCCCAGGACCTCTCGATCGGCAGTCGCGCTTGCAACCACTCGACCGACGAGGCAGTTATGTTTTTTTTTGTTATAATGTTATAAGATATCATTTGACGCGTCCAGCGCATCGGCGCTAGTCGGTCGCGGCGCGGTACCTGGCGGCGAGCTGCCGCTGCAGCAGCGCGGCGTTGCGGCGGCGGCGCACCTCCTTGGCGCGCAGCACGCGCTCGCGCAGGCTCTCCTGCTCGCGCACGCGCCGCCGGTACTCCGTCTCCTGGGGGACGTACATATATTGTTTGAATATTTCTTCTCCCGCTATATAATATTATGTACAAATATGAGCAGATGACCATTGAAACTTTTTAAACCCGTACTAAAAAAATAAAATTTTTTTCGAACTCATGCAACCTTAGAAGCTTCGAGAAGAATGAGCCCGATCGAGGTTCGTAGCAGTTAATAAATAAAAATTATATATCAAAAAAATTTACTTTAACGAAATTGAAATAAAAAGTGTAGCAAAAAGTAACTAATATAATAAAATCACTCCTGTGATCCCCGAACAGATAGGCAGAGGAGTGTAGTACACTCCCACGTTTCACCAGTTACGTTTATGTCCCATGAAATAGGTGGTGAGCATATTGCCATTCATCGGGCACAGATCCGGACTCCGAGTCACTGGTAGAATTTCTAAATTAAAAAAACTCAATAGAACCCGAGCCGGGATTCGTAGGAGTTCCCTATCTATCGGCGGCGTCTGCAAGGTGGGCAAGTAAATAGTGATCGCGTATAAGTGTGCGTGCGGTACCTCGTCGGCGGGCGGCGCGCGGCGCTCGGTGCGGCGCTCGGCGCTGCGGCGCGGCGACGGCGAGCGGCGCGCCGGCGGCGGCGACGGCGGCGACGGCGACCGCATCCTGCGCCGCCAATGTACACATATTTATTAGCCTATCATTCCTCCCGATCGCAATATCTCCTTGCATCGTCGCTAAACATTCCAAATAGAGTTACCGACGGCCACATGATGTACATTACATAGTCTCGTACTACAGTTGTGCAATCAATATTCGAACAAAATCGATACATTTCAACTCGAATCGAATAAACAATTTTTAATCAGTCGGACTAAACAATTTAACCGAATTATTAAATAATGAACAGAGTAAATGCGGTATAAAGTCGCACCGGCGGCGCAGGCCGGCGCGGTTGGCGCTGATGAACTCCTCCTGGCGCCGCAGCAGCTCGGCCTCGTCGCGGCGGCGGGGTGCGCGCGCCAGCTCGTTCTCGATCTCGATCGTCGTGTTCTCGATGTACCTGCGCACAAAGCCCCCGCTCTGTTACTCGGTATGCTTTCACTCTCACATTTCACACTACGTGGAATAAGTATGCGCACTACTAGTTTACACATTACCATAGAGCTAATACCTGTATAGTACTAGTTGAATAGATAGATTAATTTAACACTGATTATAAATCGAATTTATGACATTTTCAATAAATTTTTAATGTACTGTATCAATGTATCAACTCGTCGTGTCAAAATACCAAACATTTACAAATATCAAATATCATAATTCACTTCTAATAATAATAGATAGTAATAATATAACAAAAAATAGCTTGCCTCTGGGGCGATCGTCGAGAAAACTTTCTATTGGCAGCGCGAGCCAAGGCGTTCCTCTGCTCCGCTATGAACCGTTCCGCTGCGTCATCTATATCCTTCACTGGACCTGATGATGAATATCAACATTATTTAAGAAATAACTGTTTTTTTAGTAATACATAAGACTTAGGACTTACATAAGACGAGGTGAGCCTCGACCACACATCATCCTCTGGCTGATGGAGAGGTCAGAAGTATACGAAACCGACGTGTGTATATATAATGAAAATTGACGTATATAAAAGAAGCACGTCAGGTCTATAAAAACAGAAATATTTGTCAATTGATGCTCTCTACCTACCCCATATGGCACCTGGCGTGACCGTATAAAATTATACAAAATATAATTTTAGAGCAATGACACATGAAAATACATGAAATAAAAATACAAATTATATACTAAAAATATTAGGATCATCTGATCTTAAACGGGACAATGGCAGCCAGACAGCTGGTAAACGGGTATATATTACTAAATCCTTAACTATATTTGTTGAAAACTTAACACCCAAATATTTGTCCTGGCAGAAAATTGAATACCCAACCCTCTGACCAATAAATAATCGAGAGTCATGAAATAACTGATGCAACAAAGATCACATAAATATTGACAAAATATGCACATATTTAAAAGAATCGTCTGACTGCTCACCATGATATATTTGCCCAGTTTGAGAGCAGATGGCCATGTTTGAAGTTTTCTAATACTTAATTTTTGTTACACTTAATGAATCTATGGTTAACAGACTAAGAATATTGGTATTAACTATACTAAATTCAGTGACAAGTTCGTTAAGAATTTGCTAAATTTATTAAGAATGTATAAAGCTCAAGATGAATATACAAGTGGTCAAGATATAGAGTAGCATAAACAAACATTAATTCTTTGGACTTTGGAAAATATGTATTCATAAACAATAAGCAAACATGACAGTCAAAAAAATAATTACAAGTGATCAAGAGATAACTGTAATGAGATTGGATAGGCATAATAAAAAACTAATTAAAGTTCTGTCCACAGGAAGTTAATTTTTTTAACATTTTCATACAGAACGTTAGTCATATGTAGTATTTTTGTCATCATATAAGTGTTTATAAAATACTCTGTGGGTATATTCATAATTGTCCAAAAATGACAAAACAACATTGAAAGCATTGAAAGAAAAACCATAGTGTATAATTATTTAGTGCTGATAATATAATTATTCTACTTCACACACGGGAAAAAACATCATGCAAGATAAAAAAATTATAATGCACTACATACTGAACAGTATAAAAATAATTGAAAAGCAGTATTATTCTGGAACAAATTGCAAAAATAAACACTAATATTATTATTATTAGTATTTTTTTACCGAATTTCATTTCCAATGTGGGACTTGGTGGTGGTGATTTTGGTATTCTTGTTGGTATGTATGTAGGCAAACCTACGGAACAATTTATACATTATCATAATACTATCTATCTATCATCTATATACAAGTAGCTCTTGAATAATATATTACGATTTTATATTAAATAAAAAAAGTTCATCCTTGTCCCTTCTCAATTAGCATACAGACTGAAATAAACATCTACAGCTTTTAATAGAATACTTTTAGTCAAAAAACAAGTACAACACTATAGATATTTTTATTAATTTCTGAGTGATCAAATTAGATTTAATGAATTATATATTGTAGCCATTTTGTGCAGTGCCCCAATTATGGGGCTTTAATATATGTAACTGTAATACAATTTAGTGATGAAATAATTACTGTCTGTTTATAATGGGTTTGAAAGTACCTTACCTAGTCCCACCTAAATACTTTGCTTACTAGCATGTCCAAATTTCTATTTACTATAATATAATTTAAAATGTTCTCTCAGGCTTATGAATTTTGCCAACCTTCACTTAACTAGTTTGGGAGACTTGCCTTATCACTCTCATTCTAAGAAGAGAGCCTATGTCTTAATGTTAACTTGTACTGCTTAAAAACATTATTTCATGCCCAGTAATGGGATGTAAAAAGGGTTGCAGCTGTATTACTAGTGACACAATATCACAATGTAGTTACCCTTGTTTTATGTATTAGATATGATTATATTATTTTTACCTTCAACAGGTGGCTGGAAGTTTCCTTTGAAATGTGGATTGATTAACACTTTCTTCCCAGTCAATCCAACTGGAGGTAAGATAGGTGGCAGCACTGGCAACATCCTCACTTCTGGCTCCTGACGTATTGTTACTTGCGGTATGTGGTTGTTGGCTATTTCACGCATGGGTGGTCCGAATCTTGGAAACGGCGGCTGAAAGAATACAGGTCTCGGTTCAAAAGCACGAGGCAGGAACGGTCTTTCCTCTATGTTGGGTCTGAATGGAAACTTCTGAAACTGGATTGGTGGTTGGTTGTCAATTCTGAAGGGCATCATGTCTTGTACTGGCAACATTGGTCTTTCAGGGGTTAACTGCGGGGGCAGTTGCGAAAGATCGGGATGAATTCCTGGGGGCAATTCGGGACGAATTTCTTGTCTTATGGGTGGTTGCATCGGTTGCATGATTGGATGCATCCCGGGACGCATTTCGTGTCTGATCTCAAGCATTGGCGGCCGAATGTCCGGATGCATATCTGGACGCATGTTCGGATGCATATCTGGACGCATGTCCGGATGCATTTCCGGACGCATTTCCGGACGCATTTCGGGGTGTATTTCCGGACGTATGTCAGGATGAAGATCTGGTCGAATTTCTGGCCGTAATTCCGGACGTATTTCTGGTCGCACTTCTGGACGAATTTCATGGATTTCGGGACGAATGTGTGGTCCAGGAAGATCGGGTCTTATTTCCGGACGTATATCTGGTCGCGCTTCAGAGAATATTTCTGGTCTTACTTGTGACTGACTTGGTCTAATCTGCGGCGGCGGGAATGATGGACGCGCTGTGAAATTTCCCTGAAAATACATATTATTCTGAATATTTTGATGAATCCCTTCTTAAATCCAACTGATTCTTTGTATTGCTATAATAAGGCTCTACAAATTATAAGATATCTAGATTCACAGCATAATACCACAACTAGGAGAAAGACACCAGAAGAACTTGGCCTTCACTTTGTATTCAGTAGTTGTGATAGTAACTTGAACATCAGTGTTTTTATAATTTATGTGCCAATGTCTATATGTCCACTGGTTGCGGTATGGAAATAGTATAAACTTCCGTAGCTATGTTGTAGATTACAATAATTGCAAAATTAAAAAAACAAACACTGTTTAGTAAATAAGTATTCAATGTAATTTGATGTTGGTCATGAAACCAGAATACCAAACTGATAGCATTGTTTTGTTGCCTGCTTTGATTGCGTTGTTGTTTGAATTTGAGTTTAAATCTTGGGTCAGGTAATATTGAGTTTTTCTAACTTAGATTTTCTAGTATTGGTTCGAAGCCTGAATCAGCGTCCAGTATAGCAATAGGCTCACCAGCCATTCCACTGCCGGACACAAATATAACTGGTGAAATATGAGAGTGTTCAACCGTCCTCTGCCTACCCCTTCGAGGGAGGTAGCCCGGCAGTTGCGAAAGTCCGACATGTTTCTTTAAATTTTAAGTTAAAAGTAGTAAATCGTGTTTTTCTTGTTATAAATTAGTTTGAATCTTAGAACAGTACAGTGGTGTCGCGTAATACAGTGTGTACATGTGATGTGATAAAGGACAAATCTGTCTACATAGCACAACAACTGTTCGTGTATCCGCTGATCGGAATCAGCTGTCGTAAAGCTGTCGATTAGCTGTCGTATTCCCACTGCTTAATAGTTATTAAACGTGCAAAAAAAGATTTGCTTATCTAACAAATTTAAGCGAACGCACTGCTCTAAGAACATTGAGCCCTCATTATTTTTTTATTTATTATTTACTTGCTCTGGTCCCCGGTGTCACTTTTAGCTACCACTAGCGACATTTGTTGAAAAGTATGGCAGATTAATGTTCGACTTGCGGCAGATATGCCTCTGTAAATGACACGGCGAAATGCATTAAGTGCAAGGAAATGCTAACTTCTCTTTCATCGCCTGTGTGCTAATGTTAGCGACGATAGCCGCCCAGGGAAATGGACATGCCGGGCATGTAAATCGAAGGCATCTGACGCTGCGCCAAGCGGTTGGTCCAGCACGCCCAGTTGGAATAGCTCTGGCTATACAAATACTGAACAAGGTTAGCCTAACGCTACAGGGAGCCTCGGAATCAACCTGGCAACGGAGATTCAACTACTGTGAAAGGAACTTGCCTCCATTACTCTAGAGATGGCGACATTCAGGGAAGTAACTAAATTAAACTCAATCATGTGCGAGATCAATAACCGTCTTCGAGGATTACAGGCGTGATTTTGTATTATTTCATGTTTGCTTCCACAAATGAACACTGCGTTAGAGGGTTTACCACCTTAGATATTTCCTTTTCATCTTCTTTTGGCAATGAAGAAAGAGTCTTGTAAAAGGAGATAATAAATAAAAATACTCACCCTTTGCATGTTGTTACGCCGGTAGGGATGGTTGTTATGTCTGAACTGGGGGTTGCGCCAGGAGTTGCGGCCGCGGCCGTTGAAGGATCCTCGCGGCACATATACTTTGTCTGAAGGAATAGACATACATAATCATTATTTATCAGGTAGACAATATCATTGTATTCAACAGCAGTTGAGCACATTTGTTCCCTTCAGCTTCTTAAGGCCTAGATTGTAGTCTGCTTGAAGGCGGTTTACTACGTAAAAACATTGAGAGACGAAAAAAATTTACTGTAATTTCAAGTGTACTGAAAATAGCATAGATGCTGCATCAAATTTTTTTTTATTGGATACTAAACACAAAATTCTTGTTTTGTTTGTTGTTTGTTGATCAGTAAGATTTTAAGACAGAATCCATTTCTGGTCTGTGTGTATAGAAGAGTGGACCTCTGCTCTCTTCTCATGTATTAGACCTACATACATTAGGTATATGGAAAATGACATGGCTGTCTGTCCTCAACTAAGGTTTTTACGAATATCCAGTGAACAACTGCCTCCCAGCCTTTGGGCAAATGTGAAATGTGCTTCCCATCACATATGAGACTGTGAGTTTTAGAATTTTGTATGATTTTAGATTTTAAAATAGGCAGTCAAGTATTTTTCCATAGATATAGATATATATATTGATGTATTTTATTTATGTTACATTACAAGAACCCTTTAGGTTATCATACAAAGTAGCCAAGAATCCAAGAAAAGCAAATGACTGAAAATAGTTGAAAGATACTAGAACATTCCATAACACTTGTTATATAATTGTACATGTGTATGCCTGATTCAACTCTTAATTGTTAAAGAAAAAAATAATACCTAACAAAAAAATAACAATTTTGCAGGCTCACCCAGAGAGTCAGGTATGTTCCTAACTTGTGGTGTTCGTTGTGAACCCTGGGGCCGCTCTGACACGAAACGCTCACGTATTTCGCCATCTTTAAATTAAAAAAAAAACAACAAAAATAAAACAGAAGTATTCAAATTAAAAAAAACAGAAAAAAAAAGCTCTAAAATGTGCTCTTTATATTTGGTTCCAAAAAACCTTGAGGAAGGTTAGTAATTTGATTGTGTTGTATGTATTTGGTTTCATCTAAATGTAGGTTATATGTTCAATAAAACGAAGGTATCCAATGTGTTTGCACCTGTGTGTCACAGTAGGATAAGAGATATAATAGTGTTTAGCACCTTTACACTATTTCCTATGGTTGCTAGATTTAAAAAAGTTCAATCTAACCCTAAATTCTATCAAATACTTCACTCTATCTTCCAGATCCTTGGTGAAGGGTGTGTAGAATAAATACTTACTTGCCAGAGGGGCTGTCATCTCCGATGGTACAATCTGTGGAGATTCAACCGGAGCTGCTGGCTGCAATAGACAAAGTTTAGAGAATTACAAATTGGAGCTGCTTCTTAAAGGAGTTCACTAAGAACAACCCCTCTTCCCCTGTGAAGTTGAAGAGCATTTGCCCTCTGTGATTTCTGCCTACAACCGATTAACCGCTAATATGTATGCCCACTTTCATGTTAAAGTCCCCCATGACATGACATTTACATCTTTTTATATTACAGTATAGCGATCAGGAATGCCATCAAATTTATCATATCCCAGAACATTAATATGAAAAGGAATAATAAATCTTAGCAGATTACTGAACAAGAGATTTTACAGACTAAATTTCATAAATTTATGTTTAAATGTATTACTTTATTATTAAATATTAACCAAAAAACTTACAATGGCGGGCGGAACCACAGCATGCTCCGCCTCATACACTGGGGGCTCATATGGTGCATAGGTAGAGTGTTCAGGTAGTGGTGTGTTTGGTACCTCTACTGATATGTTGGGCACTATACATTCAGCCTCGGCCATAGCTGATGTGTGGTATTGTATTGACTGTGGAAAAAGAAAGTTATTTTTCATAACAGTATTACTTGACCAGCACCACTACTATTCAATATAGTAATTGTATAGGTATATTAAGATACCACATGTACAAACATCTGATTTCAAACTGAGAATAGCTATATGTAAAATACATCTTACATACTATTGTCTATGTGTAAGACTTAAAACAAATACCCACAGCTCAAGTCAGTCGAATATCCACAAAATCAATAGGTCACTCAATACTTGAAAATGGAGGTAGGTCACAATATGTAAACAAGTCAAGAATTGTTGTTAGTTCTGATGTTCTCAATAATAGCCAACATTACCCAATCAAATTATTACTTATCTGTTTAGATAATTTCAATATGTAGTCAGGTGAGCAGTAGAACGGAATTGCCATGATGATATTACTAATTTACATAACCCTTAAAATATTTTTATGTCTAACCACAGAAGCTTCATGAATGTAACCAGATTAAATGATAACTCAGGTTTATCTCTTGTATGTGTTCACAACTATGTATTAATATATCTAAAGGTACCTGATTATAACCCACATTGCGAGCGGCATATTCTGTAGGCCCCATATCTATGTTGTCCCTGTATGGTCCCACTGAAGTGGGCACATTTTGAGATGCTCCCATATCATAATCATCAGCCAGAAGTTGCTCTTCTTCCTCATTACCAAGATTGTAGTCGGCGAGGCTGTGGTCACCCAAATCATCAGCGAGCAAGTCTTCGCTGTAAGGAAAACAAAGATACAAAATACACGCCAACCAAGCGTAATAATTAACCAAGCATTTTATAACTTTAATGTGCTATTTTAGCAGTAACACTGCATTTCGCATATATAAACAATTTTATAGGGGTATTATTTGTTGTTTTTAAGCAGTAATAAATGGATGTTATGTGCAAATTTAAGATAAATCGTAAATACACTAACTTGTCCGACATGTTGACAATATTTTTTATTTGACTAAGCTCAGGTTCCAAACCTTCGTTCACTATTACAAATCTATAGACAAGAACGTTATATAGAAGTAACATCGATGTTAATGAAAAACCAATTGGATGACAAATCTTATTTTAACACGAATTAAAGATTTCACCAAATATCATAATTTATTTTCATAATTAATAAGAGAATTTACAGTTATTAATTGTACATGAAATCATCTGTAATAATTTATTCTGAGTATTCTGAAAATGTTAACTAATAACTGATCGGCCAATACAATTTTTGTAAGTTATGATATTTGAGCGTTTAAAAAAATTCTCAACAAGTTTGCAAGAAGTTGGTACAAAAGTAATTTTAATTCTAACTGCTTTAGAGTCAAGACTCCTAATTATAAATTTTACATGTATAATTAATATTAGAACTAAATGTTAAATTAATATCTAACAAAACTAAGTCAATATTATATGCAAAAGTGAAATTTATTGTAATGCGATACCGACCATTACTAAGAAATAATTAATCGAGTGGTTCTAGTTTTCAACAATAAATTCCTTTAGTCAAATCTCTACAATTACAGATAATATATTAATTACAAATGTCACCAGTAAAGCACGTATTGACTAGTCTATGACTGTAAACAATAGCCATACTGTAGTTAGAATTAGATCCTATCCTACTCTTATTTATCTAGTAATAAACTATGAGTGAAGACGAAATAGAATTTCTTGATGAAGACGCCGATATCGTTCAACAATGCGTACAGTTTCAGCCAGTGGTACTGGAAGAAGAATATGATGAACCGCCTCAGCATGTTGTTCAAAAACCACAGCCTTCTTACCAAACAGTCCTTTCTCCTTTACTAGTAGAACGTTCAGTTCCATCTGTAAGACCGGGGCCTAGGAGGAAACGAAAGAAAGGGGAAGAAGACGATTCTGACTATGATCCGACTGATGATAAGCCACAGCGAGGTCGCAAACGACGAGGCCCGAACGTTTTACGACAACAGTCCCAGGCACCGACACGCGGCCGACCGAGCCATTCAGCAGCAGGTTATAGAGATGTTCGTCATAAGGTTGTGAAGAAGTCTGCAATATCTATGGAGAATATGTACAGACGAGACCTAACCATTAGGATCCCTGACTTTGACGACCCATTATGTTTACCTGTCAGAGCGCTGCTGAAAGATGAGAATGATGTGCGCAGATTAAAGAATTGGAACAATCTCTGCTTGGAGCAGTTTAAGAACTATGATAGACCTCTCAGGCCTAGGAATGGAGAGACTACATCGTCTAAAAGGACTGTTGTGATTAGGAATTTATTTAATAAGCAGACTGGTGAGCTTGGACATGTTTATAGTATAATTTGTTTAAGTATAATAGACTGTTTTGGCTACTCTTACTATAGCATTCTGATAAAACTTAATGATTAAAAACAAACAGGCAGTTATTGTTATGTTGTTACTCAAGGACCCTTATAGGGTAGGCAGAGATCTAACATCTCTATCTTTATATGCCTGACATGCTTCAAATGGGTAATTGTTTAAGTCAAGTATTTGGTATGAAAATATGTTAAAGTAAGATGACTTATGGTGTCATCATCATTTTGTATAACTTGTCTCCATCCACTACTGGACATAAGAATCTCTATTGTGTTTGATGGTCAGGCATTTGTCTCCCAACTGCGGATAGGCACTTTGTGTATATTGGAGCTGAATCAGCTGGAGGTCATACTGAACTTCTTTTGCCATGTTTTTGTGTCCACTCCATAATAGCATTAAAATATTCATCAATAGTAACAGGATCTCTTGAATAGCAGTCACACTTGCAGCCGTTAGAGCAACAAGTCATGCAGGAAGTTTTAGTAAAAAAATTACAAGAATTAATTATTTATAGTCTTTGAAATTGCCACATATGGGTGAAGGGAGTGATGCATGAAGAAGAAGCATGTCAAGTCTGTAAGGAGAAAGATGTTTGCTCCGTGGGTATGTGATAATCATGTTAAATAAAATATTTTCAGGTAAAACAGAGACAACATTCTGGAGCAAGATATCTGTGGAGAACATGATCGGAGATACAAAGTCAGATGTGGTGCAATCTGTGCTTCCACGGTACAGAGAGAAGAAGATTCTCAACTCATACAAGTTAATTGAAATGAAACGACGGAGATTCGTTCATCGTAAATATGAAGTGATCCTCGGCAAGGAGAAGAAAGGGCAGGATGAGACATTAGTAGCTTATAAGCCTGACGAATCACTTTCAATGGTATTCAAAATGTTTGAAAAGAACAGGTGATTAATTGTCCAATCATTATTACACCTTATAGATATTTTTTATATACCCCGACACATAAAATTTTTGTGGTCATCACACAAATTTTGGTTTAGATAAGACTTGAATCCACAATCTGTAGACTGTGTCCAGGCTCACTAACTAGTGGACCATCAGGCTGAACAGTGTTAGCTCTACCTAAACACTATTACAATAATTTAGTTGCTTTTCTTACGTTACGTCTAGGACGGCGTCCTACACTACGTTTGCCGAGCCACGATTTCCACACTAGAACTCTTACTCCACCGGTTATCGGTTCTTCGGCAGATATGCCCGTCCCACTGTCACTCCAGCAAGCAAATCCTTAGAGCTATGTTAGTGACTTTGGTTCGCTTTTGGATAGTATCATTTCTGATTCTATCCTTCAGAGAGACTCCGAGCATAACTCACTCCATAGCTCCTGAGCGACTTTGAACTGGTAGACTAGATGCACTGTGAGTGTCCATGTTTCACCACAGAATGTAGGTATGACAGGTAGGATGCACTGGTTGAGAACTTTAGTTTTCAAGCACAATGTGGATAATGGAACACTATTATTATTCAATGCAATGTAATGCAATTCATAAAACCTAGCTAATGTTGCCCTGTTATTATTCAGTGAACAGAATGAAGGTCCAGAGGAGGAGCAGAAAAGCTATCTTGAGGAGATAGCCAGCTGCAGGATGTGTGCCGTTTGTTACCAGACCTCGTGGCGTGGCATGGAGAAGAAAGAAAAACGTAAATATCAAGTGTTATTCTGACATTTTAACAAGACCCTCACTACATTAGACAGATGACAGAATTAACATCTACAAATTTTTCCATAAAACTTAATTTTTAATGTTTTTGCAGGGCAAATATATTGTCAGGTATGTGGGCGTACCTGCATCAGCATGCATAATCTGTTCACACATCTCAAGACACACAAACCTGAAGAAGTTAAACAGTATAAGCGAAGGATTTCCAGTGCTTTGGCCAAGGTCAGTATTCTGTGTGAAATCCAGTGTAGTTTGATCCCTTGCATAAAATCTTAATATGTGTGTAACAATTATGACCCAAATAACATTTGGGTCATAATTGTTATCTAATTTAAAATATTGCTATAGAGCATAGACACCTGTTTAAAATAAAATTTATCCTTAGATTGCATGAGAGATAAATCTTATCTCAGTCATACCAAAGCCTTTGCCAAAGTTTGAGTATCAATTTTCAATTTGGATGATAGCATTAAAGTAGATACATAAAAAAATTTTTGGTAGTGAAATCTTATGTAAATGTCTATATTCTATTATGTCTTCTATTTAAAGGGTTTCCTTACCATTCGCTATATGTGGTACAGGTAGGAAAACTAATAAGTATTATATTATATAAAAACATCCATTTAGCAACAACAATAATGGTTACAGACCACCTACCACGGTAACTGTACAATGTAGTTAAATTGGCTCACTACAAGTGGCGCTAATTACATTCGTTGGATAAAATCGAAGTTATTAAATGTGAAATATAGATGGCGTTATTTGTTTATTTCTGTATACAGGTAGTCTTCGTACTTTAAGGCTTGTTAGGTTCTGGAAATACGCAACGTAAATCGATGCGACGCAAGTCAAGACCAATTTTTCATGTTTACATGTAAAACTCAAGGGTTAGGTTCCACAAGGCCTCAAAATTAAAAAAAAACTGCATTTATAACAAAAAATATACTTTATTATAAAATGTAAGTTCTTAAAATAAATATGAATTTATGAAATTGATAGTTATTTCGGAATATGTGTGTATTCACTTTAATAATAATAATAAAACTGTAATAATTTAAATATGTAATGAGAAATAATAAATTAAACTTTCGCCTTAAAGAAACTATAAATTCTAGATTGCTTCGAAACGACGAAGTCGAGGTCTACCTGTATATGTACCATATATTACAAGACGCTGTTATATTCATAACTAGTAGTAAACAGTATACCTATAACACGCAGAAATTAGTATGGCTCATAAGAGGAATGCGCTTCTCCCATTACATAACTCCATCTACACCTATTCATTTAAAAATAGTCATTTCCACGCCACTTTCTAATTTAAAATGTTACATTTTGAGAAATAAAGATTTTTTATTATTATTATTACTATCTCCTGAATATAATTCTCTAAATTTTTTTCCTGTAAGGTTGATCATTTCCTTCTACTTGTACTTTCAATTTTCCTCTATGTCTCACAAATTATATCCATATTCTCTTTCCTATTTCACAGAATAGAGTACGAGTCTCGTATTCTCAGCTTGCATCATTCAGTTCCTCCTTTCGCAAAGTATATATTTTTAAAGGACATATGTCTAAAACTGTGTAATGGTAAATTGTCAGTGTCATAATCGTCATCATCATCGTCATCGTCATCATCATCATCATCATCATCATCATCATCACCATCATCATCATCATCATCATCATCATCATCATCATCATCATCATCATCATCATCATCATCATCATCATCATCATCA
>DWME01006272.1:0-13837 GCA_018244795.1 Parelbella ahira ahira | reverse complement strand
TTGGAAATTGTAAACGTTTGAATGGTATAGGTGAATCTGAAGGAATCATTGGGATCCGTGGTAGAAGTACAACTTCATCTTGAAATTTCCCGCTCAAAATAGTGGCTTCAAGAATGTTACCCATGATTTTTTTAATAACTAATCGCGTGCCATTACATAGCTTCGGGGCATTTAAATTTTGAAACAAAATTATAGGTGAGCCAATCTTCTGTCAGTTTTTTTTTTCTTCAAAAATTTTCCAACGGACCAAATTATGAATCTAAACCATTCTCGAATTACCTTCAACACACCCAAAAAATTTCATTAAAATCGGTCCAGCCGTTTAGGAGTTCAGTCACATACACACGAACACAAGAAATATATATATAAAGATATGTAAGTCTGAGGTATATTGTATTCATATTATACAAATTTATTTTTCAGCCGTGTTCTGCATCTTGTTAGTTACGGAAATTTTATTGGACTCAACAGAGGGTCCACGTAACTTTAACGATGACAATTTGGGCGGAGAAGCACGCACAATTAAATTAATAAAAGTCATGACAAGAAAAAGAAATAAGAATTCACCTAATGACACAAGCAATAAAACAGATATTACCAATGTTTTTAAAGTTACTAAAAATATTCCATTTAGTAGTAATTCTACAGTAAATATAGCTTCAGATCAATCTAATGACATTTCGGATACGGCCCGTGGTAGCAGTTACGGAAGTGCCACAATTGACTATCGATTTGATAATCATTTATCTAAAACTAATTATTTTGTAATGGCTACTACTGCTAATGTCAGAAATTTTAAAAGTAACGAACAAATGAAAGGAGAAAGTAACAAATTTAATATTTATATGCTACCGGAATTGTCTGAGTTAAATTCAAGAGTGGAAAATGTGGATACAAACGCTGATTTTTTAGAAAGCAATAATGAAAATTATCTGCTTGGGCTGGATAATAGTGGAGAACAACGCATGGACAGGCGTGGAGATGAACAGAATGAATTTCGTAATTATCAAAATATTGCTGACGTTAGAGACAGTCTTTTAGACCACTTGGTTAAATATTTTGGAAGCATTACTGAACATTATACAGTAAGGAAAGGTATTAACGAAGATAAGGCTATAAACGAGCTAAAAAACTATTACGGCATAGCTAAAAATATAAAATTTGAAAATGATTATGTGTATCCAGATATTTCAGACACAGATTTATTGTACGATTTCGAAGATTTTGATGAAATCTACGCTAATTGTTAGCGTAGATTTAGTATGTAGTTCATAATGAACATTATGGAGATAACAGAATAGAAAACAGTGTAAAATTGGATGATAAAAATACTCGTATATTCCTATATCATCTATACCCTAATATTAATAAAATTAATTATAATAAAGAAAATGAAGGACTTTCAAGCGTAAATAAAGATTTATCATATTTTCAAAATAATTATAATTATGATAATATGCCTGATAATATTAGTTTTTATAATGCTATTAATATTTTTAACACACATTTTAAAAAGTTTTTCGTCCAGAATAATACAGAAAGAAATAACAATTTAGGCAGTAATTCGGATTTGAACACAACCTTATATTGTATGGAAAAATAGATAGAAACTTCACAGTGACACGTGTCCATGGTTATTTGTTGGTGATGGAAATAAATTGACTACTTTTAATGGATTAGCAGCGAAATATACTCGAAATGTCTCGAAACCAGAGTGATGGATTATAAAGAAGATCTTAAGGAACAATAGATGTACAGTTCCTAAAATCCGATTAACAAAGAAAATGTCAAGTGTAATCTCAAAGCATGAGAAAAATTGAAATATATCAGAAGATAACGAAATATTTAAAAAAAAAATTATAACATAGTAAACTACATAAACAATGTTCATGGACGAAAAGTTCGTTAAAAAAATCGTTGTTCGGGAAAAAAAGATTTTGCTAATGAAGTCATCAATGAATCAAAAGTGAAATTTAAAATCAAAATTAAAACTAATTCTTTTTAGATCAAATGAGAGTAAAATAACGAAAAATAAAACCGAAACATTAACGTTTATGTTGTGCATGTATCACTTAGGCAAACGTAGCGTAGGACGCCCTCCAGCCAGGTGGAGTGATGATATATGCAAAGTGGCTGGCAGTGGTTGGATGCGTAGAGCTGAAGATCGAGCTCAGTGGCGTGCCATTGCTGAGGCCTATGTCCAGCAGTGGACGGGAGTAGGATGATAATGATGAAATGATGTATCACTTAAATATTTTAATTTTATTCTACGCTAGCTGTGCCCGCGACTTCGTTCGCGTGGAATTTAATAAAAAAGTTATTGTTCAGTCATTGCGCAGTGGTGGCATGCGGTGGGTTTCGCGCTGTACTGAATAGTACTTGGACATTGCAGCATTAGTTTATTTTATAATTTTAAAATGAAAGTAGCCTAAGTTACTTCGTATTACATCAACTATTTGCCAGTTAAAGTCCCGTCAAAATCGGTCCAGCAGTTCCAGAAATTAGCCGGAACAAACAGACAGACAAAAATTTTATTTTGGTATAATATGTACCGTGTATACATACATTCGGTAAGCGTAACGTAGGAAGACCTCCGTCCCGCTGGTCCGATGAAATTCGGAGGATCGCCGATAGGCATTGGATGAGGAAGGCACCAACCGAACGGCGTGGCACGCTGTGGGAGAGACCTATGTTCAGCACTGGACAGCTATAGGCTGATGATGATGATGAAGATGATGATACCTACGTATTATGTATGTATGTAGTAAAAAGCGGCTATATTAGTATTGTAACAGTGTACATAATATTAATACTATTTTATAGTTGTAAACGGTGGACATTTAGTTTTTTTACTAAGCTTATAATTTTCTTTAATAATGTTGTTCTTCATATTAAACATTGTTCGATTATTATAATGAGATTTTATTAATAAATACTTTAATTACCATGTTGTGCAATGATAAATTTCCAAATCTATGGTGTGCTCTATTTCATCAATTTGTCAAACGTGTGCTTGGATCCTAGTTTACAAATTTCTAAGAACTGTCAATGTCTCCCTTCAATGCAGTTTTTTTTCTGACGAGTAATAGACTAGGATGTTGTTTTCTATTGCTTTCATATTTTTGTGTTTTATCTATGTTTTCTTTCAATTTAATTCTCTATTCTCGGGAGTTACCAGTTTTGTTCTTGTTCTCGCGATTAGTGTCAACTTTGCGAATTAGGTACTAGTTTTGTTATCTTGTTTCGTACAAATAAGTCTGCAGTATTGTGTTTTGTGGAGATTAGATAGAGAGAAATATTTCAAAGAATAGCAAAAACTGTATTAACACATTATATTTGGAACTTATCACTGGTAAGCTATTGTTTGAAACGAGAGCTCATTTTTTCTTTTTTTTTTTTACTTCAAATTAATTTTTATTACATTTTACATGTTAAAACATGTGAATTATAGTTGAATTCTTCCGATAATTTTTTTTTTGGAAAACATGGTAATTGTGTAAACGTTTTCTATTTCCCTGAACAGTGATTTTATTACAGAATGTGAATATTGTTTTTTAATTTATTAACATGTTTTGATTTATTCTCATTCTGTAAAAATATACTGAAAATATTAAATAATGTTTAACCTTTTGTATCAAAACTCACTGAGCAACAATACCCACGACCCAAGACCCAGAGAAGAAATTTTCTTCTAATTATAATGAATAAGAAACAGTTGTCAAGTAATGAGAGCAGTAAGGAGTCTATGACAGGGGGCTTGACCAAACTTTTCAACTCCTCAGATATCACAAACATCCATAGAGAATGGTCATGTGCACCATTGAACACTGACCCACCTATTTCTTAAGTTTATTTGAGTGTTTAACAAAATATTTTATCTAGTACTTGTCACAAACTATCTTTAACGAGGTTTGCTTATTTAACAATTTACATCTATGGAAACCTTAACCTGACTAAACTAGCCTTCAATCGTCCATTGAGTACTGCATTAATGGTTGCCACATATGTATGTAACTAGATAATCGATTAACCTAAATTTGTCATTCATCAGTATCCATTAAACTTATGTTGCAGAAAAATGGATATATATCCAAACATTATTCCACGAACGAAGTATGTGATGTCATTGGACTCTCTTGATCTAAGCCTTCTGCCAATTGAGTACCCCACAAGACTTAACAACACCCAGTCTTTGTGGACATTCAACAATTTGAACCGTCACAAAAATGATTATTTTCAATTTGAAGTAACAGTGAAGGCTGAAAAATCTGCTGAACCTTCTGTGACTGATGAAGAAAGTAACAATGGTGAGTGGCCTTTGTGTTATAACAAAGGATATGGTTTGGAAAATGATTGATAACAAAATTTTTATTCATTGGTGACTCTATATCTCTCTGTTTCTGATACTTGATACCTGGAAAATGGTTAATTGAATATGTTTATTAATCCTTGGTTATTATTATTATTATTATTATTGGTTTATTTACGTCTTATTGGTGGCTATAGCTAGTGATACTTGATATTTTATTGTTATTATTTTTTTAAGTTGAGTTGTAACTTAATCAGATTGAAGTGAAGCAGGTGCACTAAGCGAGTTTAACCAATCAAAGAGAGTATTTAACTTATGTTGAGCGAAGAGATGGTATCCATCTGTATAATATCTGCTTGATGATGTTGATGCTGAATCAATCCTGTTATTGTTTTCTGCTTGATGATGATGCTGAATGAAGCCTTTTATTGTTTGTCTCATCCTAAAATGAGAAGGGTTAAGGCCGTAATCTGCAATACTGACCAAATGTGGATCTGTAAACTTTACATACTTTAAATGATGTAACATCAACGTAAAAACACACCTATAATCCCTGAAGGCATAGGCAGACTCTAGTACACTCCCACGTTTCACTAGTTACAATTATGTCCCATAGAATACGTGTTGAGCCTAGTGAGGCACAGCTCCAGACTCTGAGTCACTACTAGAAATTTTAAATTGGAAAATTCCAATAGCACCCAACCCTTGATTTGAACCCAGAACCTCCGGATTGTTAGTGGCGCTTGCAACCGCTCGACCAATGAGGCAGTCAAACTTGAATTTAATTCAATTCAAGATTTTTAATAATTTCAAGATTACCTCAAGTTGTTATCTTTCACTGTTACAACAAGTTATGCTTAACCTTAAATGTACATTCTTTGTAAAGAGGTGCTTACCAGGATTTGAACTCAGAACCCCTAGAGTCTTATACTCAATTGTATGCCACTTGTCAGTTTCCACTTACTACTAGACTATCATTGAAATATTTAGATGCTTTACATGTGAATGTAATATAATACTTAATTTCTGAATTATAGTTTATTCAGCTTCAACCTGTTATTGAAGTTATGCTGCTAGATGGCGGGGCAGAAAGTTTGAAGTTGTTGTTTTTGAATGCGGATTTGAAAAACTAGTTAAATATTTTTTTATTAAATGGTTTCCTAAGTTTAAAATTCATTTAAAAGCAATTTCAGAGTTATCAAATGTAAATTAAATTTCTTTAAAAAAGTTACATTGATTTCGTTTAGGCGGGAAAATTGTGACACATCGTTTTGTTTTTGAAAAACGGGCCATTATTTAATGATGCCAAAGAAGCATAAGTTCTTGGATGTGTACATTTATTAATATTTTCTTACCTTTGTTGGAGCAACAATTTGGAGAATGCTGTGCAGGTGTGAGTGAGCTAGATGTCTAGCATTGGGGTGTTAGAAGAATTCCAGATTAACATTTCTTCAATAATATAATTTGTCATGGCTTTTTCACAATTTTCTTTGTGCATTAGTCAACACGTGATACATGAAGGGGTCTGGATTTTTCCAAGAAATATGAAATCGGAATGTAGAATACTAGATGACTGATCTGGCGTGACATTTCTAAAAGTGTTGATGGGATAATGCTTAATAATTGAGCATTTAACTTGGAGGATTTGGGTTCAGATTGTAGCATAAATTTCTATAAAATCGTATTGAAAATTGAAATAACACTTACTGTATTGATAGCCAGCATCTGATAGCCTAGAGGTTAAGAATTCAGCCTCTCACTCCGGGGGTGCTGGGTTCAAATCCATGACGCGCACCTCTAAAAGTGCGTTTTAAATTGAAATATCACTTACTAACGGTGAAGGAAAGCACCGTTAGGAAACCTGCACACCTATAAAAAAATTCTAAGGTGTGTGAAATCCGCCAACCCGCACTTGGCCAGCGTGGTAGACTATGGCCTTAACCCTCTCAATATGACAGGAGACCCATATTCCAACAGTGGAATGACAAATGGGTCGATTATTTATTTATTTTTTTTACTGTATTGATGTTTACACCTTTAAATGTTCACGTTTTTGGGTGTCACAAGTTAACAAAATAACTTAAAACAATAAATTTTCTTTTAATGAAAACATTTGGGTGAAGTCAATATTCATGATGTAGTTCTGACTGCAAAATTGTAATTTGTTCTGTCAGTCTAATTTGAAATATCAAAATAATTTTAGGCCTAATTACTGTATTTTCAGATGTAGTGTCATTGCTAGATAAAACTATGTGTTATATTTGTAATATAACAGTTCCCCTACCATACCTATCTGATCACGAGAACAACTTAAAACACAAGACATTGGTTAAAATAACAGATGTCGCTTTAACAAGAGCGAGGCAGCACATTATGAAAAAGAACGACAGTAGAAATGCACAAAAACTTGATTCCACATACTATTGTGGACCTTGTGAGGATATTGTTAGAAATATAGACAGGAATGTTCACGAAAAATCAAAATCACACAAACATCATGTATCTATCGGTAGACTTTTGAGTGAATTAGTAACTTTATACGCTGATGACGATCATTACGAAAACGTCAATACCACAGGTGACAATTTAAATGATGTCAAAACTCAAATTAGTAGCGATTCGACAAACGAAACAGTTGTGATCAGTGATTTAAGTACGCGTATGCACGACCACGACAAACGTACATCAGATCATGAAAAATCTTATAACATAAGAGAATATATAAAATTGCTGGATCAATATAATGCAGAGAAATTGTACACTTTAACCGTTGATGGTGGCAATATAAAGATTCAAACCCAAGATGGCGCTGAAGTGGTAGTGTCTGAAGACAATTTTCATGGATTTCTCCGGATTGGCGGTAACATAGTTCAATGCATACTTTGCGAAGTCACTGTAGACAACGAGAGCGACCACAAATCATCAGCAACACACATAAGGAGTATAGTAAAACCGTTCTTGGACAAGCACTGTGTTCGGAATGTGAGTATCTATTTTCTAAATATTCACCAAACATCTCCTGTGAAAAATGAACAGAAGTGGCATGAAATGTCAACTACAAATAGTAGTTCACTTGCAGTTAGTTTTAACAAGAGCATAGTCAGAGAATAAATGACTCGTAGGCAATATTTTGTTTTAATAGCAATAGGCTCGCGTGTGACTATAATATCAGCTGATTGTAAGCGATATGTAGCCTATAGTAGAATAGTAGTAGTATGTAGTATATGTTCTGATGAATTACTGAATACGGAGAAGTGTGGTTTATTTAAACATGTAGTTTTATATCTTTAGTAAATAGCGGATAAAACCACTCTTGTTAGTTATCGCTGTCGACAGAAATCGAATATCAAAAGAAACCTAACCCATTAGGAACCAAATTTAACTAGTGCCCAATTGCTTCCGTTTTTGAATTAATAATATTACGAATTTTTCTATTTCTTTCACATTTTTAGAATCTGCGCTTACCATCAGATGAGATTGCGGCCAAACGCTAGTCTAACCAATATATTAAAAAAATACTTTCCTGTGTTTAGATTTTCGCTTGTGAGATCCATGGCACAACATAGCATCCTAGTGAACACACGTGGGAAAATAGTATTTGATAAATAATCGTTTCCTTTTTCAATTTTACTCCAGCTGGATAACTCTTGGAGCCACTGCGTGCTTTGCAACCTAATCATCGACAACTCCGACATGCACGCGCTGTGCAATGAGTCGCACGCTAAACTACTGGAAAAAGCTCTAGTGGTTAACGAAATTGAAAACGATGAGATGAGCAGGCCCGTGGCCTGTCATTATTGTTCCGCTTGCAATGTTTCAATGCACGTCAACAATGTCGTGTCTCATGAGAAAGGCCATAGACATATAAGGAACATGAAAGCAACAACGTATGACTATAACGGACGTGACGCAAATGATTATGAAGAAACAATCAGTCCAACGTCAGATGATGGTATTTTGGTCGTACCGAAAAGTTCTAAGAGTACAAAAGTTAATAACGATGGGGATAGACATAAGAATAACATCTCCAGCGAACCTAATGCTGCCGTACCTAAAAATGATGACAAAAACGTGAATGTTGACGAATATTCATATCTATGTGATGTATGCAGTGTGATCGTACCGAACAATCCGCAAGGTATAAAAATTCATAACGATGGGGTTAGACACAAGAAGAACGTCGCAAAGCTTGTGGCAGCAGCTGAAACGGCTCGAGGGAGCGCAAATGCACAGACAAAGCCTGTTATATCTTACCTAATGTCGGCGACTCCTAATGAAAAGGAACTCGTTTGCAATGTGTGTAACTCTATCATACCAAATGTAGATGACGATATAGTCAAGCATGTGATAGGCAATAAACATAATAATAACGAAAATCAACTGATGAGCGCTAATTCCATTGTAGTAAAGAACGACAAATATTACTGTGACGCTTGCAATTCGTTCATAAAAAATGAAAAAGAATTAGTACATATAGCGGAACCGAAACATAAAAATAATTTAAAGAAATCGAATAAGCCAAAAGTTGACGCACCAAATAATACCCAGAAATCAGTTGAAGCGACGGAAGTAGTTAACAAAAACAAGGATAAAGACACTGGTGCAAAAAAAACGAACGTAGAGTCCGTGGATATACTATATTCGATATATAAGCATCATTTCCATCAGAATGATGAAAATTTGTCCACATTGACATGTCGAGTCTGTGATGTTTCGGTTCCGAACACGCCGGGAGACGCCTTGAACCACGCAGCTGAAATAAAACACAGGGACGGATACAAGAATCTGATGTCGCAAAACCTGATGTTCGTGAGTGAGTGCTGTGCATTCTTCTGCGGCATATGCAAGTGTGCGGTCCCGGCACGGGGCGAATTTCACCACGTGTTTGGGGAAAGACACGCGAAAAACCTCGTAGCCGTCCGCGATGAGAACATTTGTAGTAACAAGGCCGATCATAGCACCAGGTCTCTACATATCGACAAATTGAAAACAAACCAAGACTTTTTCTACTATTGCCATACTTGTGGTGGATTGGTGACGAAAAATAACGATAAAATTGAACAACACATCAAATATTGTTCGTTGATGACGAAACATAAGTTGGTTCTTAAAGACAAAGTATGCTATTGTTCGATTTGCGATCAGTATTTCACACGAGAGCTTATAAAGGAACATATTGAGAGCAACCACCATTTATTACTCTTCAGCGAGTTTAAACAGTAATTGGTCCAACCGAAACTAAAGCGCAAGTTTGCTGGCTAGCTAAATAATTAATTAGGCCCTAAATTTTCGGGTATAATAGTATCGGGCTTCAAATTATACTCTTTAAACCCGTTCCTTTTCCTGTTAAGGCGGAACGTGAGATTACTAAGTTAGTTACGTATCTATTATCATCTGTTTTTATCTAAGGATGTGTGGGTGAAAAAAGCGATAGATTTGATAGCCAAATAGAAGCTGTCACTTAGATGGTAAAGTGTCATGTGTCAGTGTGTTAATAAAAAAAAAAAGATTCTTCATGGTTGTTGCTCTCTCCAAAGTTTTAGTTAATGGCTCAAATCTACACATATTTGCAATAGTTCCAAAGTTGTTTGTGGCAACGTAAAAAATGAAAACATGGTTGAAACACTAGAGTGGAATAGTTATGCCATGTTTTTCCAAGTGTTCAACAGAATTTATTAGACAAAAATCTTAAATCTCTGCCTACATTTATAGGAAAAAGGCGTAAAATTATGTATGTATGTTGATCAGAATGATAAAAAAATATTGCTGTAAGAAATTATTTGTAGTATATATGAAAGAAAATGAGACTGAATCGTGTCGGAAATTAAAATTTTATTACAAATATAAGCAAAATAACTAATTTAGTTGTAATGTTTATTTCTGAGTGATTTTTCGATATCAAATGTTAGTTTTGTTTATGTATGGGAAGGAATTATTATTACCGTGAGTATTGTAGTACTGTGATATTATATTATGTTATGTACTTAGACGTAAGATATTTTGTTTGTTGTTATGTTATATATTATATATATGTTTGTATTATTGTCTCGTCTTTTTAATGGTGTTATTTCATTTCGTTCTGTTTGGATGTATGGGATAGCAAGCTGAATATGGTCCTGTCCATATTAATATGTGTTACATAGCACTGACTTCATTGATACTAAAACCCTTTTTCGTGTCGATGATAATATTTGATGGAATATTTAAATATGGAATAAGAAAAACAAAACAAACAATAAAATAAAAACAAATGAATAAAGTAGTTGAAGAACACTGACGTATTTCCTTGTTCATCAAAACCAATTTCGAGAATATAATTATTATGTTTATTGGGCATAGTTCAGGAAATTAGTCTTTACACATGATAATTAAAAAAAATGAGTACCTGTAACTACGCGCGATTTAAGTAAAACAGTCATTTTTAGCATATTTGCATCTGTGACATTCGTAAAATGTTAAATACTTGGTTATTATTAAAAAAAAATATTAACAGAAAGACTTAAAAAACTAAAATTACGTTTATTACAGGATCGGTCGGTACCAGCTGATTGTTGATTAGTTTTTCGTTTATAAGTATTTAATTACTTAAACAGGATAGGTCAACCTCCAGCTAGGTAGAGTGACAATTTTATCAACTATTCAATAGTCCCACGACCGATATGACATTATTATTAATCATTTATTATTAGATACAAACGGTATTATGTAAACGTTTTACGTTTTTACAAACGGTATTAGATAGAAACTGTCAGGAGAGTGGGCGTGGCCTAAGTGACGGCAGAGGTGGCGAGATCGAGTAGTCATCACGTGATCATGACTCGGTATACGGCTTGTGAAGGTAGAAAAATATCATTTAAATAAAGACCGGGTGGTGGTATCCCCATATAAGAGACCACACAACTAGTACTAGATCTCTTTCCGTTTGAACTCTGGTGCGTGCGGAAGCTCTGTCGGTGTGATTCATGAGCCAGTTTTGCTTTGTAAAAGATTGTAATTATCTTTGAGCGGTGTAATAATTAATCATTGAAGTGCAGATTTGCTGTTTTAATTTTAATAAATATTAGGTTTCTAATGCAATATAATATGCAAAGTGGCTGACAGCAGTTGGATGCGAAGAGCTGAAGATCGAGCTCCGTGGCGTGGTGTTGGAGAGGATCTAGCAGTGGACGGAAACAGGCTGATAATGATGATGATAAAACAGGGAATAGTAAAACACTTGTCATTATATATTTATTGTACATTTCTCTAAAATACTTCCACTTTTGAAACATGTTTTACCGCCATTTTAAAATTCCTGCCGCCCCTTTGATTCTCAACTTTTTCTTCAATATTAATCATGAGTACTGAAATACATGTTATCAATATGTTCGTGTTTGGGGATATTGAATACACTTTTATTGTTAATAGAATTACTTTAATAACTTAGCGGTTGATTACAATTTATCGTGAAATGACAACGGTTAGCGCGCACTGATTTGCATTTAGATTTTGAGTGAAGTCAAGTTTCGATTGAAAATGGCGTCGAGAAACGGCCGCTCCCCGCGCGTCCCTCCTCGCTCGCGTAGTGGTGGTGGAAGTACGCGATATACAAGCGCGTAGACAATAATTTCTTAATTGAGGCTGAACCTATGGCTGTACACCGTGCACAAATCCAAACTCCGAACCAATACTAGAAGTTTCAGGTTAGGAAAAAGATTTACGCTGTTTGTGTATTAACACCAGAACACCTGGATTATTGGTCGCGCTTGCAAACCGTCGACTAACGAGGAAGTCAATGACCGTTTATATACAAATTTATATTAGGTAATTAATTTATATTACGTTATTATTATTAGAGCAGTCTAAAATTTCATTTTACTTCAATTCTCCATTTATTTTTGTTAGAGGCTTCTTCCTTAACAGTACAATACTAAGTATAACCCTGAAAAGAATTGTCATTATTAATTTATCAAGTAGGACTCATTTCTTTGAAATCTTCTATTATTCGGAATTGAATTTAGCAAAACAGCTTTCTTCACGTTGCATACAGGGCAGCGCTGTCGTCAAGGTTAGACGAGGTACTGTGCTCATTTGTTACACAGTGCAGGATCCTACGTCGGCGATTCGCCACGGCAAAGCCGCGTTGGAGACTCACCCTTTAGATATAAACTGCTGCGAAGTATCTTCAATCGATTTTAGTCAATCCTAAAAATAAACATAGGTACACATCAAGACTATCAGTGCCACGACACAATCCAGTTCGCACTGGTTCAATCTGGTTTACATGACCGCACCGCTGCCGCTAGTCCTCGAGGCGGTCGGGCGCGCACTTGTGCCAGGGGTTGAGGTCGGGCGCGGCGCGCGGCGCGCGGGCGCGCTTGGGCCACGGCTTCTTCATGTGCACGTGCTCCACGTGCGCGCGCTGCTCGCCCGACGTCGTAAAGCTCTTGCCGCACGTCTCGCACTTGTACGGCTTCAGCCCCGTGTGGATCTGCAACCAGAAACTAATGACAACTTTTCACGCCTATATAACTGATAATGATTCGTTTCATATCGATACAAATACTAACACTGCTAGAACATCAGGCTTTTCGGGTTGATTGTTCAAGGCGATGGGATATTATTGACAATACACTGTTATAAACATGGCTATTAAAGCAAAAGGTTTACATAGAGACAGCTATACTCACAAACATATGCCGCCGGCGGTTGTTAAAGAAGGCGAAGTGCTTGCCGCAAAGCGGGCACTCATAGGAAGGCCTCTGGCTGCTGTGCACGCGCATGTGGAATACGAGGTTGGTCTTCTGCGTGAAGCTCTTATCGCAGCGCTCGCACTTGAAGCGCTTCTCGCCCGTGTGCACCCACATGTGGTCCTTCAGTAATGCCATGCTCTGAGGACATCACCAAACAATATCTTGGTATATATCCACACACGGCTATATGATCTTGCCTGCCTACTATAGTAGACAACGAACCTGTGCTAGGATAACCAGAGGATTGAGAAACTGCATAAATATGTATGTATCAATATACACATAATATTTTTAGACATATAATAATAGAAAGTTAAGTTAGCAAAATAAGAGTGATCCATGTCGCCTGGATGTAATCAAGAAGTGTTTACTAAATATACCCCCCGCCCCGTGGACAGCAAAAACAAAAGAGAGTGGAGAATGGGGACGCGGAGGGGTTACTTTTGGAAATTGGTAAAAGCCCAGCTTGTCACCTGAAAGATCCGCCCGCACTGCTCGCACATGCAGGGCGTCTTCATCGCGGGGTACTTAGTGCGGTTCTTGTCGGGGTGCGCGCGGCGGAAGTGTTGCGCATACAGACGCAGGTCTCGGAGCTGGATGCCGCACTGGGGGTATGTAATTTTTTTTTTAAACCGACTTTTGTAGACTGACTGTAGTAATAAAAACAATTACATAGGCCACTCATAACTGAGGTCTTTGTCCAGGATCTGTATACTTTGTGTGGAGGAAAAGGGGAGATCTCCCGCCAGGCGATGTCGCTGCCTGGGGACCGCGGTCATGATGTTAACTTCGGAAC